>PVKS010003456.1:0-103454 GCA_004027875.1 Aplodontia rufa | reverse complement strand
GTTTCCCTCTGAATTGATTCCCCACTACTCCCTCCCTCTGGTCTCCTTGATATCCTTTCTATTCCCTCCCCACCTTCCAGCTCCCCTCCCTACATCTCCCAGCATCCTACGCAAGGTTCCCCCTGTTCGTGTAAAAATTCATACACACTGAAGTATTATTAGCTTAGCCATCTATCATACTATATTCTAGCTTCCACAAATGAGAGAAAACGTTCGACCCTTGAGTCTCTGAGTTTGGGATATTTCACTTAGCATAATTTTTCCATCTCCATTCATTTGGCAGAGAATCATAATATTGTTTTCTCTAATAGCCAAGAAGTATTCCATTGTATACATGTACCAAAGTTTTTGAATCCACTCGTCAAGTGAGGGGCATCTGGGTTGGTTCCATAATTTAGCTATAGGAAATTGAGCTGCTATAAACATTGATGAAGCTGTATCTCTAAAACATGCCGATTCTAGCTCTTTTGGGAAAATACCCAGGAGTGGGATAGTTGGGTCATAAGGTGGTTCCAGCTCTAATTTTTTTGAGGAATCTTCACACTGTTTTCCAGAGTGGCTGTACCAGTTTGCAATGTGACAGTGTTCCTCTTTGTCAAAAAAAAAAAAAAAAAAAAGAAGAAGAAAGAAAAAGTATGTTCTTCAAAAAAGAAAATCTAAAAATAAATAAATGTTAACAATAGTATAAATATATGGATCAATCATTGTGTTATATTTTCTGTAATAAAAAATTAAAAATTCTTTTAAAAAGGTCATTCTGAAGAAACTAAAAACTTTCCAAAAAAAAAAAAAACCAATTAGAAATTATGTGAAGTTAATGATTACATTTTTCCATAAATTTGATAGTAAAGGACACTAGAAGAATAGGATTAGAGCTTGAAAAGAAAGTTTTCATTTTTTATTTGTTTAAAGACAGGTAACAAACATGCTTATGGTAGGAGGAGTTAAGGAGAAATACAAGTTAAAGAGGAGGTGGTTGTTTTTATTTTTAATTTTTATTTTTACAGTACTGGGGGATTGATCCCAGAATCACTCTACCACTGAGCTACACCCCCAGACCTTTTTTTTTTTGTTTTGTGACAGTTCCTCACTACGTTGCCCAGGCTGGTTTTAAACTTGTGATTCTCCTGCCTCAGCCATGGTAGTAGCTGGGATTATAGGTGTAGGGCACACATCTGGCTGCATTTTTTTTTTTTTTTTAGAGAGGGACACAGAGAGAGAAAGATAGAATCATTTTTATTTAGCTTTTCATGTGGCTTTCGTTGCTCTGCCACTTCATTGTGTATGTAGTGCTGGGGTTTGAATCTGCATCCTCGAGCATGGCAGGCAAGCACCGTAACTGCTAAGCCACCACTCCAGCCCCTGTAATTACTGTTTGAAGAAGATCTTAAAGGAGACAGAGAAGATGCAGAAAAGGAAATACAGAAGACGAAGAAAAAAAAGATGGCTTTTTTGAAACTAAAGGTAAGAAACCTGACTAAATACAGAAATTTGAAAGGGGGGGAGATGTAGAGCCAATTCACATGGGAAAGACCCAAATCATCTTTATTTACTTTGTATTCTTGTTCAATTGTGATATCATAATGTGTGACTTGTTTCAACCTAACTTTTAAATTCATCAGAATCACTAGATTTAATTAATGAGAGATCTGACTAATTTTGTCAAAGCTTGGGGAAAAAAAATCTAGATTCAATCAGATTTCTGCGATTTAAAAGATGATTGTGAAATGCATAAAAAGTATAAACAAGCATAAGATACCAAACATTTTAATGTAATTCTAAGTCTTTCTTAAAATGTTATTAATTAATTAATTAATTTATTTATTTTAAAGAGAGAGGAACAGTGAGAGAGAGAGAAAGAGAGAAACAATTTTATTTAATTTTTTTATGTGGCTTTCATTGCTCCAAGACTTCATTGTGCACGTGGTGCTGGGGTTTGAACTTGCATACTTGTGCGTGCTGGGCAAGTGCAGTAACCTCTGAGCCACCACTCCGGCCCAAAATATGTTATTTCTAAGGTATAATGCAATAGTTTCTCAGAAAGCATAATACATATAACTCAATAAGTTATAATTCAACAATAAAGACTAACTCCCTGTTTACAATAGAGACTGGCTAGTTATAAATGTGAAAATTTTCCAAAAACTTACCACTGCCTTGAATCCAAGTTCCTAAGTTCTCTAAGTAGCTTTTCGTTTTTCTTCAGGAGATGAAAGCTCCTCCTAAATAGAGAGATTTATAAACATTTTCATCACCTTTGTAGTGAATGACATGACAGTCCCGGAAATACTTTCCACTCTACTCATGCAACTTTTACACTTTTCTTGCCTTTCCATACTTCTAACACAAAGGAGAACAGACCCTAAAAAAAATGTAAAGAATATATGTCATTATTTCTACCAGGTCCTCATACATTTCTGTTAGTGGATCATATCTATTGACCCCTTCAATCCTTCCTTGCAGATGCTCCCAAACTTATACCCAGAAAAATGAAAAAAAGTACTTGTTGGAATCTGCTTTCCTCCTTATTTTACATTTTATATATATGTATATATTTATACTATGAAAAACTATTTTTTTGCCATATCTGTTCTATAGATGTTAAATTTGTACATAAAATCAGTGATGGCTGTGGTAAAATATAGATTCCCATCTTTAACTTTTCTCGGCAGACAAGATACAGATCATTTCACAGCAAAAGATGGAGAATGTATTTACATGAAAACTAAATGATAAATACCTATATTTGGACATATAAAGCAAAATGTGTTCCTGATACAATGTGGCTGAGGCAGAGAATTCTGCTTTATATAAATGAAGGAGTTTAAATTGAGTAAGATTATAAGCTCTCCATTTCAATGCTTCACATGCATTTGGGTTATTTTAAGATTTATTGAATGTCCAGTAATATCTGAGCTTCCCCCTCTTCCCATAAGTTGAAAAGAAATAAAGTATTAAATAATACTGCTTCTTTTCAGTTTCCTACAGATTTTTGTAGTAAATAAATAAAATAAAATAAAATAAAATAAATTAAAACTAAAGGTAAGGGATATAGCTCATTCTGAGAGTGTGTTTAGCATGCACAAGCTTTGGGTTCAATTCCCAGCACCAAAACAAAAAACAAAAAACAAGCTCCAACAAAACCTAAATGTATATTAGTAATGTTTTATATTGACATAAAATTTTGGTGTTTTTTGTTTTTTAATTCTTTCCATTATATGAGGTGAGAATTATTCTTAATTTGTAGACTGTATTCTGAGGCTCAAATATTGACTCTTACCTAGGTCATCTGATTTGAAGTACAATGCTCTTTTATTTAATTCTTATGTATCACTTGATTACATGTGTTTATAGTAAACTGTTTTTGTTTTTGTTTTTTTGGTTCTGGAGACTAAACTTAGGGCCTCATGCATGCATGCTGAGCATACTAAAATATACTAAACCATATTCCAAAAAAATTTTTTTTAAAGGGAGAGGGGCAGTGAGAGAGAGAGAGAAAAAATCACTTTTATTTAGTTTTTCATGTGGCTTTGTTGTTCTGACACTTAGTTGTGTATGCGGTTCTGGGGTTCAAACTCACATCCTTGCACATGCCAGGCAAGTGCTGTAACCACTGAGTCACCGCTCCAGACCCCAATTGTGTCTTTTTAAATAAGGTTTTGTGGACTGGAGCAATGGCTCAGTGGTATCCTGTATGCCTGGCTTGTGCATGGGCCTGGGTTCGAACCTCAGTACCATATACACAACTAAGTGTTAGGAAAACAAAAACTAGATGAAGAAATAAATAAAAATTGACTTTTATAAATAAATAAATAAGGGTTCATAAGAGCTAGGTGTGGTGGTGCAAGGATGAGGGAGAAGAATTGCAAGTGCAAGATTAGCCTCAGAAACTTAGCGAGACCCTGTCTCAAAAAACAAAACTAACTAAATAAATAAATATTAAGGTTTTTATAACATGTGTAAGAGAACAGGATAGGCTGGGTACAATGGTGTCAGACTGTTAATCGTCATGGTTTGGAAGACAGAGGCAGGAGGACTGCAGGTTCGAAGCCAGTCTCAGCAACTTAGTGAGACCCTGTCTCAAAACAAAAGGATGTGGCTCAGTGATTAAGTGCCTCTAGGTTCAAATCTTGATACAAAAGAAAAAGAAAAACTAGTAAGAGAAAAAAAGAAATCCACATTCTTTTCTTGATTTGATCTTGAATCTGAAAAATTTCCCTAATTCCTTTAAAAAATAATCACACTGGGGGCTGGATCGGTGGCTCAGTGGTTTCAGCGCTTGCCTGGCATGCACAAGATTCTGGGTTTAAACCCCAGCACCACGTACACAACTAAGTGTTGGCAAAGTGTTGGAGCAACTAAGGCCATGTGAAAAACTAAATAAAGTTGTTTCTCTCTTTCTCTGTCTCTCTCTAAAAAAAAAAAAATAATCACACGGTAGCTATTCTAAAAAAAAAAAAAAATTGTTGGGCTGGATGTGGTGGCACATGACTAAATTCCAGACAAGCAGGAAGATCACAAAATGGAGGCTGGCTTTGGCAATTTAGTGAGACCCTGTCTCAAAAAAAAAAAAAAAAAAAAAAAAAAAAAAAAAAAAAAAAAAAAAAAAAAAAAAAAAAAAAAAAAAAAAATATATATATATATATATAAAATAAAAAGGACTAGAGATGTAACTCAGTGGTTAAGTGCCCTGGGTTTGATCCACAGCCGCCACCACCAAAACCAAACAACAACAATAACAAAAAAGAATAGAAAGAGAAACTGTTAGAGAGGAATTGTTAGGCTAACGTAAAGGTTGAAAAAGATAAGATTTTCTTTTAATCATATAAGCTACAATTTCTAAGTCAGACAGTTTAAGTAGTGATTCTGAAAATGTTGATAGCTCACTTGATTAACTTTTTATTCCTCTGAATCCTGATAACAACTAAAATGGTCTCCAAAAAACATATGAGTAACTAATAGATAAAGCAGACCAGAAGGTTAAAAAGACTAACGGTTAAAAAAAGGAAAAGTTTTCTACTTTATTCTTACCGTTTGTCCCAGGAATTCATTCCCAATATACTTAGAAGCAACCTGCAATAATAAAATGCTGACTGAGGTTTCTGAGGTGTTGGTTCATCTTGTTCCACAGCTTTCATGTTTAAGTCATTAAAGTGCTTCTCAACAAATTCTTTTTCTTCAGTATGTTGCTTAAGGATAGCATTAATAACATCATTCTCTTGTTTTTCAGAAATGCACACAGGTTGTGGAGCAGGAATATTAAGTGAGATTCCAGTTCTCTGTAAGCATTCAGGACTAGTAATACCCAAATACTGCAAGAGTTCATCAAGAACATCTTCTTCATCTCTTATTGTATCCCAAGTTGGTACAGTTTCTCTGAATCTTTTAAACTGGAAGGCAAGTTCATCTTTTACTGTTATATCTTCCAAGTATTCATTAGATGTAGGAAGTTCTTCTGGCTTCTCTTGATGAGACAATGAAGGTATGAAAGATGTAGGTTCTGATAAGCCACTTACAGGAGGTGGTCCATATAATATGGCAGAATCCCATGAATATTTTCCAGAGAGATCACGTACTATGATTCTGACATTTGAATTGGCCGAAGCAAGGCCAGCGGATAAACCTCCTCCAGGCATACTCTCTTCTGATCGAATCTGGATACATGATACTAAGGTTGTATTGTTTAACACAAAGAACTGGATATTTGGACTCTCAAAGAGTTCAGGAGAAAGTTCAGTACTTTCACTGTAATGATTGTCATGATTTTCACAAACCTGACTTGTCAGCATAGCAGGACCACCACTCATTGGATAATGGCCCAAGTGATTTACCAGATGTGTAATAACAGTTCGAGCTGCTATTGAAATTAATCCTTGTTGCATTTGAGTTTTCACTAGAAATAAAAAATACAAATGAGTGGGAATGCTGCTGTTTCCTAAAAATCACAGGAATAATGAAATATCATAACAACAAATATGTATTTCATCACATTTTTAAAAAATCACTATCAAATATTTGAATAAATACTAATATACCAAACAGATTGTATGCTTAAGAACAATGGTAAAGAGGGATGAAGTTTTGCTTATTTTACAAGGAAGCCCATTTTGAAATTTTTGCTAATGCTTCCGTAATTTAAAAGAAATCTTCTAAATGTACATAGCTTTTGAAGGATCAAAAGCATTATAAATCAATGACTTGAAATACACTAAACCCAGATTAAAAAGCCAATGAAATCTATCCAACTGATAGGTTTCTTATCTCATGAATAGATTCCAGATACAGAGACAAAGTTTACAGCATGCTTTAAATGTCATTTAATTCTGGCTTTTACTGATGATATAAAAGTCTTTTTGAGAAAAGTGATTGTCCAATTAAACTTTAAGAGTCAGAATGAACTTAAACAGCAAGTCAGTATAGCCAGTGCATGTCAAGGAAACTTTATTTTAAAGGCAAAAATATTTGATAGGTCTGTTTATGTATTATATTTCTCTAAGGAATCTTCTGAGTCAATGTGGTCTAGTCTAGCTGTTAGATGTATGCAAAAAGCATTTTTTCCTTCCTTAAGCACATAAAGGAAAGCACATAGACAAGCATATTCAAATGTATGAGTAATTTTAAAAAGTTGTATGAAAGAGTAAAATATGACAACGTAAAGAATATAGTAGTTTGAGAGGCCTAGAAAGGCAAGAAACCTTACATAAGGATATGAAGAAGAAAAGGGAGGGGAAAAGGAAGACAAAGGACACAAAGAGTGAAAGAGAAATAAGACAAATAATAACTTGTCAAAGCCAACTAGTTAAAACACCGCCAGCATGATTCTGTGATTCGAAGAGGGGGTTGATACAAAAGCCAGATCTGGACTGAGTGGTGTCAGGAAGCAGGGACAACTGATTGACAGTTATCTTGATAATTTTCATTTAAGAAGTGGGAGAAGAGTTATCACTGGTAAGGATGTATTAGTAATTCATGTTAGAAGAGGATGCTTAGTTGTGTTCATATGGGTGTGGTTAGTATTTGTGCCTCCATTTATTTTTAGACATAATTACAGAGTGATTGTGTTTATTATTCTATCAGAGTAACCTTGCCAGTTAATAGTTTACATTCTCTGAAAGTTAACAAGTTGGGAATACCAGGGCTTAGCTGCCAAAATAAATGTTAATTTGTCAGAATAAATATTAATTTAAGAATATTCTGAGCCAAGTTAGGTTCTGTGGTGCACACCTTGTAATTCCTGTTACAAAGGAGGCAAAGGCAGGAGGATTGCAAGTTTGAGGCTGGGCTCAGCAATTTAGTGAGAGTGTCTCAAAATAAAAATCAAAGGGCTGAGGATGAGCTGGGAGTGGTGGCTCACAAATGTAATCCCAGCAGCTCAGGGGACTAAAGCAGGAGGATAACAAGTTCAAAGCCAGCATAAACAACTTAGCAAGGCCCTGTCTCAAAATTAAAAAAAAATAAAATGGGCTGGGGTTGTGGCTCATTGGTTAAGTACCCCTGAATTCAATCCCTGGTACCAAAATAAATGATAAAAAAGAATAAAATTTAAAAAAAAAAGGCTTGGATGTAGCTTAGTGACAGAGTGTTCCTGGATTCAATTCCTAGTATTACAAAACAAACAAAAACAAACAAAAATGTCTTGATTTACATATAATACCTAATTTTAAATATTTGTTTGATGACTTTCAATAATCGTATAATCACCAACATAATCAAAACATAGAAAATATTACATCATCAAAAAAGACATTTTATGTAAAGAATACCTCAATAAATCTAGGGGGAAAAAAAGTTTATGGCTAGTATGATTTCTTAAAAAGAAGCAAGAAAGAATAATGTTACATTTTTAAGGTTATAGCCTTCATGATTCAGAAGGCTGAGTACAGGAAGAGGGTAAACAACCAATCAGCTGCTTATGCTGTTAATACCAACAACATTTTTTCCAACTCTAAAGAAGAAAAGTATTTTTAAGAATTTTATTGATTTTAAAATGTTACTAACAAAAGATTAAATTAATCTTCCATTATTGGTCAAATTTTTATATCTGTATACGTGTAAATATGAAGATTTAGTTTCTTAGTATATGAGCTGTTTTTAAATTATATTTATGATAGTTCTGAAAATCAGCCATTCAACTCTAAAAGATAACACTAAATGATTAATTTAATCCTACAATTTTAAGACTGTCACTGGATGATGAGAAACAGGGGTGGCTTCAATCTAATGTCTGCTTCCCCTCTCTAATTATAACTTAGAATATAATTATTGCTCACAGCATTAGTGGGCTAAACTACTAGTGTTTTTGATTTTGCACATGAGGTCAAATGGTTCACGAAGGTAAGTGATTTATTTGCCTTAGTTTCACTTCAGGGCTGGTTGTTTGCCTTCCAACTCTAATTTCTATTACTTTTCCCTTTTGTTAAACTGACTTTTTCTTTGTAAGATATGGAACAATGAATTTAAAATGTAAATATTCCTATGCATAGGAACTTCAAAAAAGTATTAGCATAAATAATACATAACCAACCAAGATCAAATGAAAAAGCTCATCTAGATAAATCTAAATCGTGTTTTAAATGGTAATGAAAAATAAGAATGATTTTAGAATTTTTGATGTAGCAAAAAAATTTTTACTCTCCCTTTCTTCCAATTCAATGATATATATAAATGGGTGACTCATCTAAACAGTGAATCTTCTCTGAATAACATAAAAATTTAAATTCTAAACAAAGGAAAGAATAGAAATGATCATAGAGATTCAAAGAAGAATTCCTGAGTTTGGTTGAATTAAATAAAACCATTTTACCCTAATTTTCTGTAAGAACAACATATTTAACATATTTCTGTAAGAACAACATATTAATTCACCTTACTTGTAAAGGTGAATTAAAAAACTCTTATATACAAAGTTGAACCTAACAGATACAATAATTTTGAGAGCATTAGAAGATAAAATGCAGGTTTTATGAGCTTCTTTTTCAAACCTGCCTATAAATAAATTCCAAGAATGAGTCAGCTCTCCCTAAAACAAACACCTAAGCTCAGGTGTGTGTTAGTTCATCCTATATTTCCTCTTTCCAAAGGAAGAGACAGTGGAAATGAAGTTTAAAAGAGCTTGTTCACAAGTCTGTCATAATAATTAACACTGAAAACACTAAAAGGATTAACTTAGATTTCATATGTGGGTAAAATAAATTTTTTTCTTTACTTGCACTCTAAATTCAAGACATATTCGTATATATGAGAGAATAAAAATCTTTCTGTTTGTTAATTGGGCAATTAGATTTATTTAGGCTTATTTTTGAGCTATAAAATGTAGAACAGACACATCTTTTATACTTATCTACTAAGATATAAAGAACACGTGAAATTCTGTAATTTACAAATTCAAAATGAAATTCTAAAATAACCAACCTTGTGAGAAAATGCAGAATGAAGATATCGATGCTTCTAAGGCTTTGTGTAACTAGCATTCATTTAAATAAGACTATTCAGGGTTGTCTTTTCAGATTGTCAGATTAAACAAACCCTACAGCATTTGCAGCAAACCCATAATTACAGATTATTATGGCACACAAAAGCAGCAAGACATAAAAAGCTGCTGCAATTCACTGCACTGTAATAGAAAACGCAGAGGAAGTTAATTTTGGCAAAAGCTTTAAATATTAGCTTTGCATAATATGTATAGGTGAAACTATAATTAGGACAGAATGAATCCTTCGGAGCCTCCTTTCACTCTGACTCTGCAAATGATGACTGCTGCCATTTGACAAAAAGCCAACTTCGCTACCTTGCCTTATTCTTTAGTAAATTTAATAATTATAGCCACTCTTGCCAATAGTTCTCAAATCAGACTTGTTCAATCCAATACTGAGTTGATTAGGACACTCTGTGTTTATAATTCATTGGCTGAAAAAGTACTTGAAGATGATGAAGCATGCCTTAGACAAGGGCACAATGATCAGTCGTTTTTGACACATTACCCCCACTCCCCATCACAGGATGTAGTCACTATATACTAGAGAATCACCTGCTTTAGTTCATGGCTATTCCTAAAAGATTCTTCATTTATCTGGTCCTCAATACCTTTGAGGAACTCCAAAGAGAACAACTTAAAACATTTAGAAAATAATATTATACAGAGTATTTTATATCAATATAAGCTCATCTATTTACATTTTCTCCTCTGCTTCTACTATAGCGACTAGAAGCAGTATCATTTTACTAAATTTCATATGAACTACATTAAAACTTCCTTTTATATATGTAAACTCCATTTAAGAAATATACCATATTGTCTTGAAACAAAACTTTATCATTTATTACCTTCAAAAATGCAAAGAGCAACTAAACTTTTCACAAAGCTTTGAATAAAATAAATGATCTAATTTACTAAGCCAAATCTAAAGAGATAAATATTTTAAGTTGCTTACATCAATTACTGTCTAATTTTTTTGCTATACTATACTGCCCAGTATCTTTTTTTATATTTAAGCTAAATTTAAATCTTATATTCCCATTTCATGTGTGTATTTTTGGTCAAGACAAACCAACTTATGGTCAATCCAAACCTGCAGCCTCAATCACCTGACTTCTAACTTTCTATCTTCACTTTTACATCAATCAATTATCATATCTACAGCCTAAATATTTTATCATTCATAACTATTCTACCTTTGAAAATCAAACTCTTCCTTTACTGCTCACTCTGTCTGACTACAATCACCTAGCCTACTGATTTCTCAATTGTGCTTTGTGGTCCTTGAAGAGGATCTTTGGAAAGTGATAGAAAAGAAGTTGGTAGGATCCCAAGGCTCCATGCTGTTTCACTTCTACTTTAAAAAGTTTTATAAAATGGGGCTTCCTTGCAAAATTTATTTGAATAGGCTCTGCTACCTAAAAAATAATTTATACATTTATACATGGTTTAGCAGTATAATATTAATCAGCAATTCTAGATTAATAAAATAAAAATCTCTATGGATGGTCCAGGACCATCCACATTCTAACATTAGGCCAAGGCTGAGAACCGCTGTTCTAACTTCTTCATACCAACCACATCTACTTTTCGACTTTTTAGATTACTCTATTTTCTCTCAATTTAGTAGTCACTTACTGGAAGCACTTCAATCTTTACCAAGACTGGATTCCACAGCTAAATCATATATTAATATTCTGAAATGCATAGTTCCCTTGTATTTTGGTTACACCCACCATATTAATTGTTGATTGGTACAACCAAAACTACACGGTTTCCATTTTCTTTGGGGCTGTCAATAACTCTTATCAATTTCCTAATTTACTTTCATCTTCTTTTTCTATTTCCAGAGGAAAGGGTGATCCTGTATCAATACATTTTAGCTTATCTCCTCAGGGACTTAACCATTAATGATAGCCTTTCCCATTTACTTCCTTTTCAATTTACAAATAAATTCAACTCACTTCATCCTTAAAACTCCCTTAACTCTGAATTAATCTTTAGCTTACTTCACTGCTTTATCACTTTTTCATTTCTTTCTTTTTTTATTTTTAAGTCAAGTTTCTTTAAAGAGTGCTTTTCATGGAAAGGCTCCAACTTCCTTATCTTCTGCTCCACCCCATAAGTCATACCCTTGCCTCCTACTTCTCTGCTCTGAAACTAAAGCAGACTTATTTGCAAGTCCTTCTGTACTTGTAAAAGTAAATTTAACATTCTTGGTTAGCCTTTTTTTTTTTTAAAGCTTTCTCCTCTATTGGTTTCTGAGAAATTACTCTTGAAGTTGTCCTTCCTTTCCAACTTCTCAGAACCCCCACATAAAACATACATATAATTAAACAACACTTATCTAACAAAAATATACATATATACATATATCTAATGCATAACAAATATCTATATAAAGATATATAGATATAGATATACAGATATATATAGATATAGATATATATATATATAACAACAAAGATTTCTGTTAAGATTTAGGTGTGTATACACAAGTAACTGTCCACTAAATAGCTTCACACACATATCCAAAAGACGCCCCAAACTAAACCATTTCCATGCCGTTCTCATTTTCTCTCCTAAATCTGTACTTTCTCTTATATCTTGCTCTAGTTTAGGGAAAATCTAACCAATCACCATGTCAGAATCCAACCAGTCAGAAACCTACTCTTAAGTCTTCCTTTTTTTTCTAACTTACCACAAAAGCCTTTTTAAACTTCACTTCCTAAATATTCCTCAAGTCTACCATTCCTTTCTATTCCTACCACCATTCTTCAGTAACTAAATGAAAAGTTTAGTTTAACCCTTCATCAACCCTTGCTTGGCTATTGCAACAGCCTCATGCTTCTGGGTTAACTGTCCAATCAATCCTATATACCAAGCTTCAGCAAACATTTTCTGTAAAGGGTTGGAGAGTAAGTATTTTCAGTTTTGTGAGCCACATGATGTCTGTTGCTATTCAATACTGATGTTATACAAAAGCACACAATGATTCATAAATGAACAACATGGATGTATCCCAGAAAAACTTATTTATAGGAACGGGCCTCTGGCATGGGCTATATAATTCGCTGACTCCTATAAAATGTTGGTAAACATGCTCTAAATACTGATTTTATACTGGTATTATCCAGATACCACTTCCTCTTAAACTCCCATTTTTTTAAAAAATAAGGCTGTTTTTTCTTTCTCTTACAGAATGAATTCTCTGAATGTAGAAATAATGTGGCTTAAAAAAAGTATTATTGCTTACTGAGTTCACACATACCAAGGACTGGGTAAACATCTTTATGTATGTGAATCAATTCAATAAAGGGACTAATAATATCTTTATTCTACAAATAAGGCAAAAATCACTCAGCAATTAAGTGAAAGTCAAAATTCAATGCCAGGTCTATCTGACTCCTAAGTTCTCTTATTCTATACAAATCCTATGTAAAATAAAAATGTAGAATAATAGCCAGAAGTTTATTGGAAAAATTATTACATATTAGTAATTGTATATATAAACTTATTTCTTAAACTAGTGGTAGAATATAGACAGGTAAAACAATACATAGTGAGCTATATTTTCCTTTGCTATCACTTCCTCTCATGCCTCAAATTATGCTTGGATAAGAACCTAAGCAATAATAATGATATGAAAACTCATTTTACCTTCTGTTACTGGCTGGAGTTTAGAAGATCGTTCTGAATCAGGAGAGTGTAGAGGTTCAGGCTCTTTCAGACTTTCCAAATGCATAAAAGGATCATAATCTACAGAAGCCAAATCAGAGAGGCTTATTGGAAAATACCTTGGATTGCTAAAACACTGAGCTCCATAAACACATCCATGTAAAACCTGAAAATACAAGGGAAAAGAAAATACCAAGTTTTACATTTAAATGAAAATAAATAAAGATAAAAGGGGAAAAACTGTCAAATACTTAACTTGGTTTTACAAGGTTTGGCAAAATTTTTAAATATTTTAAAATTCAGGTCTTTAGTCAAGGTAAAATGTAATACTTTTTTTTTTTTTTTTTTTAAAGAGAGAGGGACAGTGAGAGAGACAGAGAAAGAAACAACTTTATTTAGTTTTTCACATGGCCTTAGTTGCTTTAACACTTAGTTATGCACATGGTGCTGGGGTTTGAACCCAGGTCCTCATGCTTGCTAGGCAAGGGCCGTAACCGCTGAGCCACCGCTCCAGCCCCTAATATTCTTTTAAAATCAAAAAAGTGAAATGTAAATACTGATTCATATATTCAACAAAGACATAACTCCCTTCAAAATTCTATATGGAAAGAATGGTGTATACTTTTAAATTATCTTTAGGTACTGTAAGCTAAATCTGTTAGAAAATATCTATATCTAAAACAATGAAAACATTATATTAAGAAATTTTGTTTCTGCAGTTTTTAAAAACCCTTGATTACCAAAATAAAGCAAGTAAAAAAGTTTACCTTATAAATGCAATTCAGGACAGATTTTTCTGTTTTATCATTTTCTACTCCTGTAGTGTGAACTGGTTGGAGCAGTGTCTTTAGAGGTAAGGCCATGATCCAGTCCAGAAGGCAGAGAAGTAAGGAAACTACTAACTGTAACAATAAGAAGAACAAAATCATTATAATAGCAAACTCACAGGAGCTTCTCAATACTTAATAATTCACGTTCTTATGCTTGGGATTCCAAAATTTATTTTAGGAACCATCAATCCTATTAATTTTACCTGGATCTGATTTTAAGATGCTACCTATGAACATTATTGTGGGTTTTTCTTTCCCATTTCAAGGAAAGTGCAATGAAATTTTAAGCATAATAAAAACAGGAATGTTAAAATTATTTTAAATGACATGAAAACATCAAGCTCCATAGACAACAGATATTCAGTACAGCTCAGTGATAAAGTGCTTGCCTAGCATGTGTGAGGCCCTGGGTTCAGTCTCCCATACCACAAGAAAACAAACAAAAGACAGATAAACAAGATAAAACAAGAGAGATCGATAATTACCCTTATTTAATTACATAAATACATGTTAAAGGCTTTGGTCCATGTATGTTATA
Source organism: Aplodontia rufa (assembly GCA_004027875.1). Classification (NCBI taxonomy): domain Eukaryota; kingdom Metazoa; phylum Chordata; class Mammalia; order Rodentia; family Aplodontiidae; genus Aplodontia; species Aplodontia rufa. Next base: position 88,933 of record PVKS010003456.1, on the reverse strand, counting down.
GTCACTTCCACTTTCTTCTTCTTACCCTGCTTGAAGGACTATCTTATGCAACTTTTAAAACTTTCTTTACTAAAGGAATCTTTCCCTTGGACACTTTTAAACTGCTGGATGGTATTAACACTTGTATCCAAAATGTGGAACAAACTAGCAGTATCCATTTTTATTGGATAAGGAATCACACATATACTAAGAAAGGACTAGTCATAAAATAAATTGAAAATCATGATGACTGTCATAATTGAGTGGCAGTAATAGATTTGCTGATCTTTAGGGCTAAAGACCACATCTCAATTCAAAGAGTAATTCTGATCTGTCTCCCCCAAAATATACCCCACAAGAATAAAAAAAAGAATCATAAAACCCCACAAAACTCATTCCTTCCCAGATAACCAGAAGAAAGAGAATATTCACACTTCAAATTATCTGTTAAGTCAGAAAATTACCCAGCAAATCCTACTACCCTCCCGCACCCCACTTCCCTACACCATTTTCTCATTGCAGGTTTTCCATTAAGAGCAAGGGCAATACGGGAGAAACTGTGTGAGAGAGAAGATGGGAACCAGCTGCAAATCTAAGACTGATCTAAAACCAAGCCAGAAAGAAAAAGTCAACCCTAAGTATGAGAATGCTGAACAAGTACACAGGTAGAGCTCAGTATAAGAAGAGACTTAATAGTGTACAAAGGAAGAGAGACTGTTAAGAGCGAATGGAGATGCAGGTACCAGTTTGCTAGGATGAAGCCAATTACTGTGTATAACCATAAAGCTTTAATAAAAAAAAAGATAAAAGAAGTGTGTCTGCTATTCAGTCTTATGGAATAGCACTGTGTGAGATACACACAATTCAACGACTCTTTCACAAAAAAATTATAAAAATGTACTGTAAGCATGAACACATTTTTTAAAGAGAGAAGGACAGTGAGAGACAGAGAAACACAAAGAAAATAAATTTTTATTAGTTTTTCACATGGCTTTCATTGCTCTGACACTTTGTTGTGTACGTGGGTGCAGGGGTTCGAACCCGTGCACTCATGCATGCTGGGCAAGTGCCGTAACTACCAAGCCACCACTCCAGCCCAACATGAATAAATTTTAAGCAATAATTTCACATAGATTTTTCTCTTTACATAAGCACATGAGTGATATGTAATAAAAATTATTTGAATATGTAGAAAAAAAAGAGTGACTAGAGAGAGATCCTTTGAAAAAACATAGTTGGAAAAAAAAAACAAAAGGGAAATTTTGTATTCTTTAAACATTTAAAAATGGCTAGGAGAACTGGGTGTGGTGGCACATGCTTGTAATCTCAGCAGTTCAGGAGGCTGAGTCAGGAGGACTGCAAGTTCAAAGCCAGCCTCAGCAACTTAGTGAGATCCTGTCTCAAGATAAAAGATAACTTAGTGGTTAAGTGCCTCAGGGTTCAATCTCTGGCATAAACAAACAAACAAACAACAACAACAAACATTAGAAGAGGGAACTCTTGAAATAGGAATCTTGTAAACTACCTCAGCAATCAACCTGGTCCACAGAAATGCAGAGAGAAAGTCTTCATCTATATAAAACTACTATGAAAGGAAAACAGAAGGTGAGAAACTAAGCAATTCAATGGATGGAAATGCTTCCCTCAAAACAAAATGCAGTGTGCAAGGAAAATTGTAACAAAATATTCTAAACTGATTTATATATTTCCCAACAAGCATCTAGAGATACTGGGAGTAGGGGAACCCACATTAAGTCAGAAATTTTAAAAACTAGGAAAAGAAATAAACCAAGAAGGATAGAATTGATTTAAGTCAAGAAAAGAACTATAAGAAAGATATTCATATTAGAAATGATAATGGAATTATCAGGTGTCTAAGGAAGAATAAACTGGGGAAAAAAATCAAAACTAAAAGACACCAAAAGCAACTTTGAGAATGAAAAAAAGATAAATAAAAAGGTAAGACATATCAGAGAAAGTTGCTAAAATATAAGAATATAAAGCACAGCTGATTTATAAATAATCAGAGTTCATAAAGATAAATAATTTAACAGAAAAAACTTACAAAAATAAAAGAAAACTTAAACATATGTATTGAAAAGGCCTAAAAGATACCAGGACAAATGGACTTGCAATGATCAGCTCTAGCACATTTTCTGGTAAAATTTCAAAAGGGATACTCCAAAAATAAATAGTTGGGTACAGCGGTGCACGCCTGTAGTTCTAGCTTTACAGGGGGCTGAGGTAGGTGGATACCTTGACTCCAGGAGTTCAAGGGCAGCCTGAGCAACATAGGCCCCCATCTCAGAAAACCAAAACCAAAACCAAACCAAACAAAAAACCAACCAACCAAATAACTCCTCAGAGCCTCCAATCAAACAAGAAAAATAACTTATAAGGGCAAGAGAATAAAATGGCACCAGATTTCTCAAAAACAATATACAAAGTAAGGCAGCATTTAAGAAACAAAACAAAACCTCAAGGAAAGCGAGTTGAACTCAGGATTTCATATTTAGCCAAACTATTTTTCAGGTATCAAGGTTAATAGAAAAAGTTTTAAATATTCAAGAGTTCAGATAATTCTGTTTTCATGGGCCTATCCTGAAGAATAAAGATGAACTTCATCTAATGAAGAAGTTGACTGAGTAAACGTCAGCAGCATGATCTCAAGTTATAATCTAAGCTATAGCTCTAAGATTTAAAAAAAAAGAAAAAGAGGTAGAGATAAGTATGGAAGACTAATATGATTTATTTCTATAAGTTATATGTAGAAATCAAATGACAAAAAATTGAGACAGATGAAGAAAGAAAAGATGAACTCATTTGTTAATGTCTACAGGTAAAAGATAGGAATTAAGCTTTTCATTAAATAATATAAAATATGATTAAATAATCACAAATCAGATAGAATGAGGTTATGTAAGAAAGCAAGTGTGTGTGTGTGTGTGTGTAAAAGAACATTAAAACAAAAGTGCAAATTTTCCTAAAGGGAATTTTAAAAAAATTTCAGAAAAAAGAAATGCATCATATAGAGAACCACAGAAAATATAAGGTACTATGTAATAATGATGATAAAATAACAAAGGTAAGGGACTAGAGCGGTGGCTCAGCGGTTTCGGCGCTTGCCTGGCAAGCACGAGGACCCGGGTTCAAACCCCAGCACCACGTATACAACCAAGCTTTGGAGCAATGAAGGCCATGTGAAAAACTAAATAAAGTTATTTCTCTCTTTCTCTGTATCTCTCAGTCCCTCTCTCTCTTAAAAAAAAAAAAAAACAAAACAAAGGTAAGACCAATTATAAGTCATATCAGAATGGATTTAACTGCAAGAGAAAAATATTTTTGGTTTAGCTTGCAAAGCAAGACCCAAGTTAGTGTTATATTCACGAGATATAGTAAAAAAAAAAGATTCAGATCAGACAAATGAATACCAGGCAAATTGGAATTCAAAACAAAAATTAAAATGCTAAAACCTATAATTCAAAATAAAGATAATTTATGAATATCTATGTCTCAACACCTTACAAATAAAAAACTATAAGTTACACAAGGAAATAAACTTCAAATGGATTAGGGATAAAAAAGTATAAAAATATGAATATAAAAAATACAAATGAATTTGTTTAGACTTGCATGACATCCCCAAGATATCTAATAATGTATACACAAATATTTTAAAATTTAAAATACCCAAAATTACAAACACTCCTGAGCTGGTTGTGGTGGCACATGCCTATAATCCAAGCAACTCCTAAGGCTGAGGCAGGAGAATCATAAGTTCAAAGCCAGTCTGGGCAACTTAGGTCCTATCTCAAAATAAAAATAGGATGTAGCTCAGTGGTAAACCACTCCTGGGTCCAATTCCTAATACTACAAATGACAATAAAATGAATAAAAAACTCTCTAAAACAACAACAAAAAACCCTGCTTTTGGTCCCAAGCATTTCAGAATAGGGAGATTCAACCTCTGTATGTCTCTTTCAAAGATGAAGAACATATTTACCAAGAATTATACAATCTGTACAAGTGGAGTTTAAACTGAATATGAAGGGAAAGAATAAAAAATTCTGAGGTAAATTAATGAAACCAGTGATTTGAAAGACATCAGGAACAATATGGCAAAAATAAAAGTGCCAAAAGTTTGCAGGTCACACAGTAATGTAACAGGGAATAGGTAGAGAAACATGCGATTGCTTTCAAATTCTATAAATTAATGGGAAGAATATAAGTAATAAATAAAACACACTTGAGATTTCATGCAATACAATATGACTAAGACGTAGTAACACTGAGTCCTGGGATGAGAATTCAGGATTGGAATGTCATAAGGAAAGGGAACAGAATAATTTTCAGAGAATTTTTTTTTTTTTTTGTAAGCAGGGATTGAACCTGGGGGTGTTTATTCATTGAGCTACATCTTTAGCCCCTTTTATTTTTTATTTTGAGACAGAGTCTCAAAGTTGCTGAGGCTGGCTTTGAACTTGCAATCTTCCTGCCTCAGCCTCCTGAGTGGATGGGATTACAGGCCTGTTACCATGCCCAGCTTTGAGAAAATTAACAGAATCCAAAAGCAACCTGTCAAATACAACTTTGTGCAATGAGGGACTTATTGAGTATAGGAAATGTGCAAACACAGGTTTAAATTTTTAATGTAAATTATAAGAACTTAATTCAATTATAATTTAAAGCCACGTGTTTAGTAGCAACCACAATAGGTAGCATAAATCTAGTTTCCACATATTATATATAACATTTGGTATATAACTGAACAACAGGAAAATGGAACTCAGGCAAGAGTAAAAACATTCAAAAGAAAGAGACTCAGTGATGACTCAGATATTAGATTTAGCAAAGGCTTTATGAGAAGCATAATTTCAGAAAAGATATGAAAACTGTTAAAAAAAAAGCCAGAAAGAAACTCTAGAATTGATAAATATCTAAAGTAATTAAAAGATTTTCATAATAAATTTATGAAAGTAAATCCCATCATGTAGAATATTTTGGTGGACAGAGGAAATATCTTTTCCTAAGGGACATACTTCTATGTATTATATGTACTTTGCTTACTAGAAATATCTTTAGTCATCACCAGTAGCAGTTTTACAAAAGCAAGTGGCTCCCTTCAGAGGTAATGGATTCTTAAGAATTAATAATCTTCAGGCATAACACTACAATTTGGCAGGATACAGTAAAAATAATTATAAGTGGAAAGTTCTCCAAGGTTCCTTACACCCCTGAGAGTCAAAGATTTTATCAAATGGCCTGAAATTTGAACTAAATATAATTTAGTTATACTTCCATAATGGAAGGATATATTTCACACTATTACTTATTATGAATACAAGGTGAATTAATTCATATCATGTAATTATATATACCTTTGAAAACTTAACAAAAATATAAGTAGTTTAAACTTCATAACCACATATTAAATATCAAAGTTTAAATTACCCTCTTGTCCATTTCATAAGATGAAGCTTCTGTACTTGGCAAAAGGTGGGTGATAGTAGCTATTAGGATCTATAGGTAAAAATAAATAAGTTCAAAATACGTTAATGGTACATCTTAAAAACTGTTATATGCTAAAGTGATATAAAAGCTACTACTGCAAATGTATTCTAAATGCATTATCTAAATATATTACCTTAAGATATACACTGTTAGTTTAAGATAATTTTTAGTAGGAAAGACTTTTCAAGTATACCTAATTATTAATCAATCATAATCCTCATGTATAGAAGCAAAGTTACATATATATTCTGTCAACAACACAAAATTTCATCCTAATTCAATTCATGAAGATGGGTCAATACATTCAAGCATGGGGTTGGAGTGATGGTCCAGCAGTTATGGCGTTTGCCTGGCATGCACTAGGACCCAAGTTCAAACTCTGGCACCACATACACAACTAAGTGTCAGGGAAACAAAACCTAGATGAAAAACTAAATAAAGCTGACTTTCTCTATCACTCTATCTTTAAAAAATACACATAAGCACACACTTATGTTAAAAAAATTAGAAGATATAGATAAGTAGAAAGATTTATAAAAATCACTGTAATCGATCAGCTTGAGAAATCCACTCTGCTGTCTTTCCAAATCTTCTTACATATAAAGGTTGAGCATTTCTAATCTTAAAATACAAAATACTTCAAACTCCAAAATCATTGGAGCTCTAATATGACACTCAAAAAGTTTTGCATTTTGAAACATTTCAAATGTTTGGATTAAGGATATTCAACTGGTAAAATCTATGCAAATATTCCAAATTCAAAAGAACTCTGAAATTTGAAATACTTCTGGTCACAAGTGTTTCAGGTAAGTGATACTCAACCTGTAGCAGCAAATACATGCTTTGAAAAAAAATTATATCTTTTTCAACTAACGTGTATTATAATGAATATTATACAAATGAATTTGAAATACAGCATATGAAATAATATAAAAAATAAGGCAAATATTTCTATACAGTATTATTATCTACCCTGGAAATTGCTTGGTTTCATCAGTTTTTTGTGCCTGTTCAAAATTAGTATAAATTTTTATTGTACATATTATATTTTTAAAACATTGTTTCAATGGATTACATAGAAAACTTTTTCTAACTATATCTTATAGAAAGAACTCAGAAAGTTAACTAGCAAGAAAACAAATAACCCAATTAAAAAATGAGCAAAAGATCTGAACAGACATTCCTCAAAAGAAAGCACATGAAAGGTCAAGTATATCAAAAAATGTTCCTACTTATCAAATATTTGCAAATCAAGACCACAATGAGGGCTGGGGCATAGCTCAGTGGTAAAATGTGTGCACAGGATTCACAAAGCCCTGCGTTTGATCCCTGGCACCAAACAAACAAAAAATACACAATAGGTTACCACCTCACTCCAGTCATAAAAGACAAAACAAATTTTGGTGAAGAGGTAGAAAAATGGGAACCTTTATACACTGTTGATGGGAGTGTAAAATAGTATAACCACTGTGAAAAACAGTATAAAGATCTCTCAGAAACAAAAAATAGAAATACTATATGATCCAGTAATCCATTTAACTGGGTGTAAGTAGTCCAAAGGAAAAGAAATCAGTACATAGAAGAGATATCTGTAATCCTATGTTCACTGCAGCGCCAGTAACAATAACTAAGCTATGGAATCAACCTAAGTGTCCATCAATGGAATGGATAAAGAAAAAGTGGTGTTGATATAATATACACAATGGAACACTATTCAACCACAGAAAGATGAAACCCTCCCATTTTAACAACATAGATGAACCTGGAGGACATTAAGCTAAGTTAAATAAGCCAAGCACTGAGACAAATACCTCATGATTTCACTTCTATATGGAATCTAAAGGTTGATCTTATAGAAGTTGAGGATAAAACAGTGGTTACAAGAGAGGGGAGAATAAGGGTATACAGGACAGACAGATCTTGATCAACATGGATAATGTTAGTTAGATAGGGAGAACAAATTCTGTTAGTTAGATAGGGAGAACAAATTCTGGCATTCTATTGTTAACAATGCAGTCAAAAACAGTACATATTTCTCAAAAGCTGCAAGTAAGGATTTTGAATGTTCTCACCACAAAAAATGACAAATGTTTAAGGTGCTGAATATGCTAACAACCCTGATTTGATCATTACACAATATACACATAAGTTGAAATACTACACTAAACCCCCTAAATGTGTAATTATTGTTTCAACCTGAATATAAAATTTAAACAAATACACTTTTTACAGAAAAAAGCTTTCCTCTCCAGTTGAATCTAATTTTCAGATGCATATGCTTCATACTGGTTTTAAAACTGGACTTCTACACATAATTCTCTGAATAGGTAACCATTAGTGAAATGTTCACTATTGTGCGATTTCATTTCTTCAACTATAGGTGGTGAGGAAAAAACCCTTAATGTTTATCTATAGACTCTGATCATTATTAAATACAGTAAAGCAGGAACTAGAGTGGTAGTTCAATGGTTGGAGTGCTTGCCTGGCATGCATGAGGACCTGGGTTCAAATCCCAGCACCATATACACAAGTAAGTGTCAGAGAAACAAAGGCCAGAGGGAAAAATGAATGAAATTGATTCTTTTTTATCCCCTCTCTCTCGTTCTTCTTCTTCTTCTTCTTTTTTTTTTTTTAAAGAGAGGGGGACAGTAGGAGAGAAAGAGAAAGACAGAACCCATTTTTATTTAGGTTTTAATGTAGCTTTCACTACTCTGAGACTTTGTTGTGTACTTGGTACTGGAGTACTCATGGATGCCAGGCAAGCACAGTAACCGCTGAGCCATTGCTCTAACCCCTCCCTCTCTCTCTTAAAAAAATAAAAATACAGTACAACAATTCATAAAACTTTGTACATATACAGTATTAAATGTTTATAATATATACGATGATGAAGAAAATAAGGAAAAGCATTGGAAGGCTTTCGGATGAAAAAAGGTGTTTAAAGAACAACTTTAATTTTTACATAGAATAATCAATCTTAAATGGTAAAATTTTCAAAGGTTTCAAAAGTTTTATTACTAGACACATACATGTTCATTCACGTTCTGTTATCATATCCCACATAACATGATGACAATAATGGCTACAGCCAACATTTATTAATATTTATATTTCATTACTTATAAGCCAAAAAGGTGCTAAGTATTTTACATGTAATTTTTCATTTAGCTTTTTTTTTTACTATTGAGCTAAATCTCCAGTCCTTTTTTAAAAATTTTCAGACAGGGTCTCGTTAATTTGCTGAGTCTGACCTCAAATTTGCAATTCTCCTTCCTTGTCTCACATGTACCTGGGATCATTTAATGTTTAGAGCAATCCTTGAGGTAAATTTTTATCCTAGATATAAAGAGTTCAGAGTTCAGTGGGTTGAGTAACTTGTCCACAGTTATAAAGTCAGTACACGGCAGAGCCAGGGGTCATTTAAATCTAGGTGTGTCTAACTCCCAAACCTAATCTCTTAACCATAATACTCTCTTCCTTTTTTTTTCTTTTTTAAAGAGAGAGAGGGACAGTGAGAGAAAGAGAGAGAGAAAGACAGAATCAATTTTATGTAGTTTTTCGTGTGGCTTTCATTGCTCCGACACTTCATTGTGTACGTGGTACTAGGGTACGAACCTGCATCCTCGCACATGCCAGGCAAGGGTCGTGAAGCACTGAGCCACCACTCCAGCCCCCATAATACTATTTCAAGTCAATAGATACTGAATGTTTTCTACATAAAAGTCACCCTGGACACAAGAAATACTGAACATAAAAAATATGTTAAGGAAGGCTAGAGTGGTGGCTCAGAGGTTAGAGTGCTTGCCTGGCGCCTGCGAGGACCCAGGTTCAAACCTCAGCACTACATATACAACTAAGTGTTAGAGAAACAAAGTCTACATGAAATAATAAACAGTTGACTCTCTTCCCTTTCCTCTCTCACTCTCTCCCTCCCTCTCTTAAAAAAAACATGTTAAAGTCCCCAGAATTTTATAAGTGATCACTTGGTCTCATTCATTTTTTTTTTAATATGCATATTAAAAAGGTAGAGGTTGGAGCTAAACCCAGGCCTATGTGAAAGGTAGTCAACCACATGTATTAGACCCATCAAAGGCACAGCAACACATAATCTAGCGCACTCATAGATATGTGGGGGCGGGGAGGCGGCAGGCACAGGAGGGGAGAGGGAGGGAGAATAGGGAGGGATCTAGAGGGTAATTCTGGTTTAAGAATATATGCAAATATATTCTTAAATGCATTTATGCATTTATTAAATATATGCATTTATGACTGTATAATCCCTCAATAAAAAATTTAAAAAAGAAGCCAAAAATGTATAGTTATAAATGTATTTTATTGTGTTATATTTTTATAAGTATCTTCCTTGATTAAGTAGCAACAATTCTTCCAAATATACTTTACATAGGAAAATGCTTTACTCACTATTCTGTTTAGTGCTATTATAGAGGCTGTGACATGCATGAGAGAAAAGTTTGAACTTCAGATTCCTACAGACTTGGTTTGAATCCTGTTTCTGTTCTGTTAGTTTGTGTAACTTTACGCAGTTACTAAATCTTCTACTCTTATTTTAAATAAGTGAGGTAGGAAGGGAGTAACCTACCTCAAAACACTTATAAAAACTGGGGCTGGAGCAGTGGCTCGGTGGTTACGGTGCTTGCCCAGCATGCGCAAGTACGAAGGTTCAAACCCTAGCACCCACGTAAACAACTAAGTGTCAGAGCAACAAAAGCCATGTGAAAAACTCAATAAAAATTGATTCTGTCTCCCCCCCCTCACTGTCCTTCTCTCTTTAAAAAACAAACAAACAAAAGCTTACAAAAACTAAATGAAATATTTATGAAAAGGTGACTGGTATAGTAACTGGTAGATGGTAAGGTGATTAATAAATATTTGTGTTCATCTTTCCTAAAAATGTTATAGTACAAAGAGATTGAAAACATAAATTCTTGTTGGGAAGATCAGACAGGAATTTTTTTGAGGAAATGGTATTTAAGCCAATTACTGAAAAATGAGGGGGTAGAAAGAAGTAAAGCATTTCGGATGAGAGGAAGAGAGTAAGGAGTACATTTAGGCAACAGTAAGATTCAGCTGCCGGGACAACATGGTACTTTAAAGGAATCTGCCCATGATTCTGGAACGACAGGTTGGGTCCCATCTTGAATTCATACCTAAAAAAATTAGGCTTTATTTTATAAGGTGACATGATAAAAGTCATGTGAATGGGAATAATGAATTGTAGGAGAAGTCTGTACAGGAGAAGGAAGGCTACCGAAATATTTCACAAAAGAAATAATAAAGAGCTGATACATGTGTTGTAGGAAACATACGATAATAAATAAGGTTGAAGAAATTAAAGATTTCATAAATGATTGGCTGAAAAAGAAAAAAGAAGAAGAATGTCTTGATTTTGGTAAATGGAAGGATGCCATGTTTTCTTAATCTAAGAGAGTAAATGAAGCAGAATATACACTTACAAAGACAATGGCATAAAACAGTTTGCATATGGCATTTAATTTTCACTACAAAATGAAATTAGTAAATTCCACAACTAATAAATTCTTTTTAAATGATTTCACTTTATCCAAAAACCAAAAACACAAGTTTCTAACATTAAATACAAAGAAAACTGTTGGGATCTTTGATACTATACAAAAACACAGGTAGCCATTAGTAATACAAAAACTTAAAAAACTTATTAAATAATTTTATAATTCAAGGTATCTAAATCTAAGAGTATTTTACAAGGTCATACTAAAATAGAAATGAGAAACTACTTACTTGAATAATTTTCAAGGCAGAATCAGGCTGGTACACTTGAAGTCTAGATACATAATGAACCAGCATGTGAAGCATGTTACAAGCCACATGGGCTACTGTTTTATTAGTAAACTGCAAGAACAACAAAAAAATCATTTATTAATATAAAGTTCTTTGATAGCACTCTGGTTTATCTATAGATCCTATAAATACTTGGCCTTTTACTAAAAAATTTCTCTACGAACTATTCATCAATGCATTAATTGATAGAAAAATTTAAATTTCATACATGTTTCTGTTTGTGATCATACATTTGTATTTATTAAAAATTTAGGAAGGTAAATATTCAGCTGCAAGATTTTAAAAAATCATAATACATTCCAAAGACACACACAATTTTGCTTTCTTTGTAATATTCAGCTGTCCTCATTAAACTTTTATTGAATCTTATTACCAATCTTTCTACCATTCCAATTTACTCTTTACAACACTTCCGACTTAAACTTCAAAAGTACTGCTTGATCCTGGTATTCTCTATACTTAAAATTCTCAGATGACTTTCCAATGAACTTTCCAATGAACACCATAGTGTTATGGTTCATACATGAAGCATACCCCCAAAGCTCCTGTATTAATGCAGGAATATTCAGAGGTAAAATGATTAGATTATGAGAGCTGAAAAATAATTATTAGTCCATTCTAGTTTGAAAGGAGTAACAGGGTGGTAACTGTAGGTAGGTGGGACATAGCTAGAGGAGATGAGTCACTGGGGGCTTGCCCTCAAGGGTTAATCTTCCCCATCCCCTACCCCTCACTTTCTGGCCTCCAAGAGTACAGCAGCAAGCAGCCTCCGTCTCCTACTCCCTTCAGCCATGATGTTCCACCTCATCTTGGGCTCAGGGTTTGCCAACCTCAGATGAGCTAAAAATAAACTTTTCCTTTTCTAAGTAGTTCTTGTCAGGCATTTTAGTCACAGTAATGAAAAACGGACTAACACAGATGGCATAAAAAAGTCAAGCTTATATATGTCTAAATCTTACTCTTCAAGTTGCAACAAAATGCCTCCTCTTTCCCAAAGTTTTCTCTGATATAACTAAGTCAAAGTTTCTGCTTCCTCTAAAGGCAGCAGTTCAAAAGCACTATTTAGTATTCTTAGCTTTACATATTTCATGACACTTATTTTAGTCTTTTTCAGTTATTTTATGTCTACCTATCTTGAAGTTAGCATTTTTTCCTTGTTATTTCATTATCCTTTACTTTCCCTAGCAAAGTGCTTCAGACATGGCATGTATTCAGAAATACCTCTCAGCTAAGTAATATTATTATTAAAAATATTTATTACGTAAATTTTATGTTTAGAGTCTTAGGTACTTTGGATATTAAAAATACAAAAATAATACCAGGCATCCTTTTTGATTAAAAACAAAAACCAAAACCATTTAGGGGTCAGAGAAGTGGCTCAGCAGAAGAGTGCTTGCCTGGCTTGCACAAGGACTCAAGGTTCAATCCCCAGCACCACATACACAACTAAGTGGAGAAAAAACAAAAACAAAAAACCAGGTGAAAAAATAAAATTAACTCTATCTTTAAAACAACAAAACAACAAAACTCATTTATCCATTAAGGTTCTCTAAATCATTAGATTTACTTCTGAAAAACTTAATTCTGGCCACAAAAGAGGGAACTTAACTTGAGTGATAAGCCAAAAGTTGAACAGCTCAAGAATTTGGGAGTATTAAAGATAAAAAGAGTAAATTGCAAAAATGCTAGTTCAAAAAAAAGGTCAACCCCCCAAATCTTTTTTTATGTTTTAAATGACTGGTTTCCTTTTAAGGAGTCATTCATATGTATTTTAGGGATAAACCCAAATACAAAAGGAATTCAAAGAAAAAAGGTCATAACAACAATATTCTAAATTCAAGAGTGGGTGGGATCATCCACCTTACTACCCCCTATGCTAGGCAAGAGCTCTCCTATTGGGCTATATCTCTAGCCTGGCAACATTCTTAAGAATTAAAATCAAGGAAATAATGTAAAGAGATAATGGAAACATTTCTTATAAATGTTTTATTCCATAAGGGCACAAAATAAAATTAACATTTTGAGAAAAAAATAACCATGCATTCTATACTATCTTAACATATGTCACCAAAAAGTTTTCTTTACCTTTAAGGAAACACAAATTACATTCAGAGCTTCTTTAATTTGAGGATGATGAGACTCATGGACTAGTTCTTCACAAATCCAAATACCTAAACTGCAAAGTGCTACACATCTGCAAAAAAGGCAACCAATGATGATACAAATAAAAGTGGGTAAGTCTTTCAGTAAAATGAAACCACCATCACTAAATCAACTGACACAGAATGACCATGCACAGTGTGAATTAATGAATTTCTTACTACATACACTGGTTGGTGAGTAAGGAAGAGAATATGGAAAGAATAAACCCTAAATCCTAAACCTAATTTTCTATTATAATCTACTCTCAAGGTTACAGGGTCAGGTAACACATAGCATCCAAGAAATCCATGTTAATAAGAGGATAAAACTGTAAGACTTCCCAAACAAATACTAACCTGCTTTCAAAAGGAAAGAGTGTAACTGTATTGACTGGTAATAGTAAAATGAATTTAAGTAAAAATATGAAGTTGGTAGGATAAGTCAAAAGCTATATATATAAATATATATATATATATATATATATTTTTTTTTTTTTTTTAAAGAGAGATGGACAGTGAGAGAGACAGAGAAAAAGAGAAACAATTTTATTTGGTTTTTCACATGGCCTTCGTTGCTCCAACACTCAGTTGTGTACGTGGTGCTGGGGTTTGAACCCAGGTCCTCATGCTTGCCAGGCAAGCGCCGAAACTGCTGAGCCACCACTCCAGCCCCTATATTTTTTAAATTAACACAACTAGCCACAAATTCTTTTTAAAATAATTTGAGAACACAAAATTCATGTAATTTAGAAAAGAATTCCAACAAAAACAGGTCTTGTAGAATTTTTGTTCTGTACCATAACAACTAGCAACAACTTCAGCTGAGTTTTACCTTGAAGGCAGTTAAATATGATAATCAGAATCCGGAAGAAGTGTAAGAGTATGTTCAAGTTTAGGGTTCTACTAAACTATATAGTGGTTCTAAGTATAAAAACATTCAAAGCCTAGTATTCTGGTATATATAGTTTGTCCTAAAATGGATATTCTTAATTTACAGGCAGTGGAATGTTTTCAGAATAACCTCAACGTAGCAGATCAGGTCTCGTCTTTCAGTGCAGAGTGCTACAGTACCACTAAATTGTTTACTATTAAAACTGCCAAAAAGTCTTCATAGTAAAGTCTACTGCTTTATTTCTTCCCTACTGTTGTCTACCCACAAATTCTAGGTAATATTTATAGATTGAAACAACCAGTTTCAAGCTTAGCAATGGAAACATCTATTGATGCTTTAGAACAATAAACTCTGAACCAGAGCACAGCTCTCCATGGATTCAGCTAAGTAAAGGCAGAGGCTGGAGTTCAAATACTGAACAATTTTTATTATAACAAGAGATAAGAACACGAAGTGTCTATGAGTTTTCTACATGGTCAAAAGAATCAGGATTATTCACATTATAGCTGGACTCTTTTCTCCTGCTTGGATTTTGGGGTAAAAGCTTAAAAAACAAAAGTACAGGAAAACATATTGGGACAATGATTATGTTCAGTTTTGGAGGTTGTTTCACACTTTCAGTAACGCTGTTATGTTAATGATTCTTTGATCTAACTCTGCGCAGCTACGTTAGAGGCTTCCATATTCTTTCACTAAGAGTCTATAATATAATTTAAAAGCTCAATGTTCAAATTTGGTTCTGCCACTTATTAATTACACATCCAATAAGACTCTTGAGACAAACTGTGATGGTAATAATGATGGATCTGCATTATCTGGGAGAGAGCAGGTTATCTAAATTCTCTGGGGTCCAGTTTCCTTATTTATAAAATGAAAGATAGAAACTATATATATATCAGAGTTATTATGGAATTCATTGCAACAATAAATACAAAGTGTTTAGAATGTACCTAGCACATAGAAAGGACATAATACATGTTAGCTTTGAGTTTAATAACTGTTAGTTTATTAAGCATCAGTTACTGGCTAGCAAAATTGGTAGGTGATTCTATAAATCTATCACAATTTGATGAAGATTACATAAAACAAATATCGAAGAAAAATCCCTGTAAACTTGAATGGGTTTAGCATTAAAGAGAAATTTGCTCAGAGGTTTGTTTTTAGCTAACTTGTCTATCAAGTAAAAAAAAAAAAAAACAACAAATGTAGCAGAGCAATGTCTCATGTAACCACACTGGTCGCTTTAGTTTAAATTAGAATTAGAATCTGTTCAAAGCCAGATCTATACTTTTTGAACCTTGAGTCAACAAACATGTACATAACTGGAAGATGAAGCTTCAGAAGAGGTGTTTTTCAGGGGAGAAGCACAGACTAATGCTGAGGTAATGACATACTATGAGAATTAGCATCAAGAAATATAAAACATAACTTGATATTTTGGGGAAGAGAGGAACATTGTGTTTCTGGCAACCTCCTAATTTAAGTTTCAACCTTTTGGGGAAGGATTATTTAACAAAACATAAAAAATGTCAGTTTTCAATGCTTAAAACATAAAAAGGAAAAATGCAAAAAATCTTGTTACTTATATTCTATTAATAGTCATGATCAGCTGAGCACAGTGGAGCATGCGTGTAAAGCTGATCATGCTTGTAATCCCAGCAACTTGGGAGGCTGAGACAGGAGGACTGCAGTTCAAGCCCAGCCTCAACAAGAAAAAAAAGGGGGGTGGCTGAGGATATAGTTCAGCAGTAGAGCATCCCTGGGTTCAATTCCCAGTATCACCCCCCAAAAAACCATGATCAATACATATGACTATTAAAATATACTATTTTCTTAGATATATTATTCTACAATAAAAATATTTTAATTCAATTTGATACTCATTGAGTATTGTATTTCAAGGTATTGCATAAGAAGACAATGACAAATATAATCTGAAGAGAATGCAAAATGTACTTAAATAAAATTAAAATGACTCATTTTACATATACAGGGTAAAGTAACTAAAAGGGTTGACCAGGTTTTTATTCATTTTTAAAAGAAACAGAGAGGAAGAGAGTGAGAGAAAGAAAAAGAGAGAATCAACTTTATTTATTTATTCACGTGGCTTTGTTTCTCTGACACTTAGTTGTATATATGGTGCTGGGTTTGAACTCGGGTGCTAGGTTTGAACCCGGGTCCTTGAGCATTCCAGGCAAGCACTCCAACCACTGAGACACCGCTGCAGCTCCTTATTATTATTATTTTTTTTAATGAAGGAAGGTTAGTATGTAATCATGAAAAAAAAAGTGAGAGTATTTAATTTTTCAAATAATTACAACTTGTGGGGCTGTAGTGGTTGCTCAGTAGTTAGAGCATTTGCATGGCATGCACAGGGGCCTGGATTCAAACCCAGCACCACATACACAATAAGTGTTGGAGAAACAAAGGCCAGATGAATAAATAAAATTCTCTCTCTCTCTCTCTTAAAAAAAAAATTACAAATTGTACTTCACAATTGCTTGTATGTATCGAAATAATCTGGACTGTAATTTCTAAAGTAAGATTCCAAACATAGAATAGTGGCAATAAGTGTTAAGTCCAAGAATATCTGACCTACCGTGCAGGACCAGAGGGTTCATCTCTCGCTGAGCTTAATACAGTTTTGATTATAAGTTCCTAAAATAAAGGAAATAGTTAATAGGAATTTGTAAGATTTCATTCATTTACTCAACATATATTTATTAGGTGGCCCTTCTGGGCTAGGCAATGTGCCAGGTATTAGAGATACAACAGTTAAGAGAACGATCCATTCTCATGTATAAACTTTTAATAAAGAATTCCATGTTACTTATAAAAGTAACTAATAAAACAATTTATGAAATTTGTAACTAAAATATGTTCAAAAATAACATTTTCTCCTGACTGGAAGAAAAATAAAAAAAGCTCACTATAAAACAGACAATTAAAGCAGAATACCTCAAAGTTTTTCTAAACCTGGAGAAATAGCATTTAAAAGCCAGGACCAGATAATTTCACTGGTGAATTTTACTAAACATTCAAAGAAGAATCAATACCAATCCTGCTCCAACTCCTCCAAAAAAATTTAAAGAGGTAGGATACTTTCAAACTCGTTTTACAAAGAGCCACATTACCTTCATACCAATATTGGACATGGGCACTACCAAGAAAAAAGAAATTATCAGTCACTATTTCTGATGAATACAGATGTAACATTCCTCAACACAAAAATAGTAAACCAAATTGAACAGCAAATTAAAAGGATCATACATCATGAAGTAAGATATATTCCATGGATACAAAGATGGTTTGACATATGTAAATCAATAAATGTGATGTACCACATTAACAATGAAATATAAAAATCACATGAGCATCTCAATAAGTGGAGAAAAAACATGTGAGAAAATACAAGATCCTTTTATGATTAAAAACTAAAATATTAAGTGTAAGAGAACTATACCTCAATCTAACAAAAACCCTATGTAACAAGCCCACAGCTACTATCACACATCCAATGCTAAAAAGCTGAAAGTGTTTCCTCAAGATCATAACAAGACAAGGATGCCCACCCTCACCACTTCTATTCAGCACACAGCTGGAAGTTCTAGTCAGGGCAGTTTGACAGAAAAAAGAAAATCAGAAAGGTTATCTTTACTAGATAGGAAAACTTAAAATTGTGTCTCTTTTTAGATGACATATCTAATATACAAAATAACCCAAAGATGCCATCAAAAATTGTTTAGAACAAAGATCAGAAGAGTTGCAGTACATAAACTCAAAATCAGTTGTGCTTCTATACACTTAACAATCAATCCTGAAAAAGAAATTAATAATCCCACTTGACAACAGCAACAAAAATAACAGAATACTTAGGAATAAATTTAACCAAAGAAGTGAAACATCAGTGTACGAAAAACTACAAAACATTGATGAAAGAAGTTAGAAAGAAATAAATAAATGGAAAGATAACCTGTGCTCATGGGTTTGAAAAATTAATATAGTTAAAATATCCATGCTAGCTGAAGCAATTCCACTTCGGGGTATATATCAAAAGGAAATGAAACCAATATATCAAAAGGATATGTATATATCCAGAATCTACAAAATCCTCAAAAACCTCAACTACAAAAACACAAACAACCCAATTAATAAATGGGCCAAAGAGCTAAACAGAAACTTCTCAACAGAGGACACTGATCAAGCCAATGAATACATGAGGAAGTGCTCCAAATCACTAGTAAACAGAGAAATGCAAATGAAAACTACATTAAGATATCACCTTACACCAGTCAGAATGGCAAAAATGAAGAAAATAAACAATAATAGATGCTGGAGGGGCTGTGGAGAGATAGGCACACTAACATACTGTTGGTGGAACTGCAGACTGGTACAGTACCTCTGGAAAGCAGTGTGGAGAATCCTCAAAAACCTAGGGATGAGCCCACCATATGACCCTGCTATTCCACTCCTGGGTATTTTTCCAGGGGATTTAGAATCAGCTCATTATAGTGACACAGCAATATCTATGTTCATAGCAGCTGAATTTACTATTGCTAGATTATGGAAACAACCCAGATGTCCCTCACTGGATGAATGGATCCAAAAACTGTGGTACATTTATACCATAGAATTCTACACAGCAATTAGAAACAATGATATTGCAGCCTTTGAAGGTAAATGGATGGCTATGGAAGAAATTATGCTGAGCAAAATCAGCTTATCCCAGAGAACCAAGGGTCAAATGTCTCCACTCATCTGTGGAGGCTGGATCTAGACCCTGGCCAGTGAGAAAGTTAGTCTAGTATCATGTGTTAAATCCAGATAAAGTGGAATGTTATACAACATAATAGTTTTTAGGGATATTGTGGGAAAGGGAAGGGAGGGATAAGGGTGGGTAATTGGAGGGGCACTCCTGGGGATAATTCTAATATCCAGAATCTATACATATTTTATATTATTTTGTGAAAAACTTGTATGGTTGTTCTATAATAAATCTCTCAATTAAAAAAAAAGATATGTATACTTCTCATGTTCATTATAGAGGTATTCATAATAGCCAAGATATGGAAAACAATAATGGATAAAGAAAATGTTTTATATACATACATAGAATGAGAAATGATTTAGCGTTTTTATTATTATTTTTTTATTGGTGCAACATAGTGTTACACAATGAAGAAATTCGTTGTTACGCATTCACACATGTGCACGTAATGACAATGTAACTTGAACACCATCCTTACCCAAGATTCCCCTCCCCCACCCGTCTCCTATCTCCACTGCATTCCCCAATTACATATATATAATATGTATTTGTGTGTGTGTGTGTGTGTATGTATACATATATATACATACACACACACACAATCTTTTTAGAAGAGGGAGAGGGAGAGAGGAGGACGGGGAAGAGAGCGGAAAGAGAGAGATGAGGGAGGGAGAAGGAGCGGGAGGGAGGAAGAATCAATTTTTATGTATTTTTCATTTGGTTCTGGTTTCTCTGAAACCCAGTTGTGTACATGGTGCTGGGGTTTGAACTTGGGTCCTCACTCATGCCAGGCAAGTGCTCTGACCACTGAATCACCACTCCAGCCCCTGATTAGATATAATGTGTATATACACATTATTTTTTTTTGAATTTTCTAGTTTTAAATGTCTGCATGAGTATTTTTTAGCTTCTGCAGGGAGCAAAATACACCATACAGTATTTATAGCACCCCTTTCCCCTCCCTACCCTTCCTCCCCACAACTCTACCCCCCCCTTCATAACTAGACATCCCACAGATTGTGTATTATTCTGACTTTGGTGAGTCTATTATACAAATTTGACTATCTTTCACCCTATCCCCTTAGTTTTACTCTAGCTTCCACATATGAAAGAAAATATTTGACCTTTAAGTCTCTGAGTTTCGCTTATTTCACTCAGCATAGTTTTTTCCATTTCCATCCATTTACCCACAAAAGGCATGATTTTGTTCTTTTTAATAGCTGAGAACTCCATTGTATGTATGTGTGTGTGTGTATGTGTATGTACATGCATCTATGGTATGTACCTGAGGGACATTATGTTAAGTGAAGTAACAGACACAGGAATAATCTCAGACACTGCACAATCTCACTCACACGTAGAATCTAAAATGCTGAATTCTCCAACACTTAGTTGTGTGTGTGGTGCTGGGGTTTGAATCCTGGTCCTTGCACATGCCAGGCAAGCACTCCAGCTGAGTTATCACTCCAGCCTCAAATGCTGAATTCCTTTTTTTTAAAGACAGAGGGTCAGTGAGAGAGAGAGAGAAAGAAAGAATCAATTTTTATTTAGTTTTTCATGGGGATTTTGCTTCTCTTACACAGTTGTGTATGTGGTGCTGGTGTTCGAATCTGCGTTCTTGTGAATGCCAGGCAAGCACTATAACTGCTGAGCCACTACTCCATCCCCCAAAGAGTACAGGAGTTGGGCGTAGAGGAAATGGGGAACTGTTAGTTAAAAGGTATAGAGTATTCAGAGATCTAAACCACTTGATGACAACAGTTAATACCATAGCATATACTTGAAATCTGCTAAGAGGTTCTGCTTTAGTTGTTTCTACCCCCTTCCCACACACATAAAAAAGCAAACTACGTGAGCTGATGAATATATTATTTAGGTTCATGCTTACCACAGTGTACATTCAGATGGAAAAAATTGTTAAAAAAAAACAGCCTTAATCTTCATTCAGAATATTCAATCTTTAACAGTAAAAATTTCAATGGTTTCAAGCTAGAAGGGGAAAAAAGTCAGCCTCTTCTTGCTTGAGAATTTGTATGATAGATAATGTGTGAGACTAGGGATACGTTCTAGATATTTAAATTGGGTAAATGAATAATATATTCAAGAGGGAGAAAATAGAGCAGAAATACAAGAGTAGAATACTGAAGTAAGTAGAGTCAGATACTTAAGTAAAGAGTAAATAGAGCTAGATCAGTGCAAATAAGTCAGATGAGACATTGAGGAAGAACATGGACACCAGCAGGGTCAAACACCATAGTGGCTGAAGAGAAAGAATGCCACTAGAGTTTATGATTAAGAATTAGTCACTTGGGGCTGGAGCAGTGGCTCAGTAGTTATAGCACTTGGCTGGCATGCGTGAGGAACCAAGTTCAAACCCCAGCACAACATACACAACTAAGTGTTGGAACAACAAAAACCAGATGAAAAACTAAAGTTGTTACTCTTTCTCTCTCTCCCTCTCTCTTTAAAAAAAAAATTAGTCACTCATTTAAAAAACCATTCATATATTCACTCAATAAATAAACTTTTATTGTCCATAGTATAAGTTCCTTGAAAAGCAGTTATCTTCTATTTATCTTTGTAAACTCAGCACCTAGCCCAAGTTGTCATCCACAGCTACAGT
Organism: Aplodontia rufa; assembly: GCA_004027875.1. Lineage (NCBI taxonomy): Eukaryota > Metazoa > Chordata > Mammalia > Rodentia > Aplodontiidae > Aplodontia > Aplodontia rufa. The sequence continues at coordinate 67,181 of PVKS010003456.1, read as the reverse complement.
TTAAGCTCAAGAGCTTTCTATGTAATAGAGAGTCTTAGGTGCTGGAAAATAAGAAGATCGTTAAGACACGTAATATCTTTAAGAACTTTATGGTCCAAGGAGGGAAGCAGATTTGTAAACAATTAAAATATGAGATTAGGTGATATCAAATATCTATGAAAATCCACACAGACAAAACATAAATCTACAGTTGCCAGGAGCTTGGAGTAGGGGAGAAAGGGGACTGACAGCTAATAGGAATGGGGTTTCTTTAGGGGTAAGGGAAATGTTCTGATATTGACTGTGATGATGGATGCATAATTCTGTGACTATATTAAAAATTATAAATGGGCAAATTGTAAAAAAAATAATGTGTACAAAGTTCTACAAGAGCAAATAGCTCAGCTGGGAAGTCATAAACAACTTCACAAAGGAGTCTTCGATAAATGGGATTTTGATAGATAATCAAGGCCAAGACTATGATAATGTTTGGGGTGACTAAGAGGAGAGGCGAGGAGAGAAGAAAAGGAATATATAATGACACTTTAGGTAGAAGGAACTTTTTTTTTAAAGCATGTAACTAAGAAATACCATAATATGTTCTATGTGGCTATAGTGTGGTATACTTGGAGAAACAGCTTGAGTGACAATGTTAAATTTATAAACACAACAGCATGTGACTCTCTCTCTTCTTTTTTTTAAAGAGAGGGAAAGAACAAGAGAGACAGAGCATGAATCAATTTTATTTTTCCATCTGACCTTTGTTTCTCAATCACTTAGTTGTGTATGTGGTGCTGGGGTTTGAACCTGGGTCCTTCCACATGTCAGGCAAGTACTCTAACCCCTGAGCCACCGTTCCCTCCCAGTAACTTTCCCTTTACATATTCATTTCCTGACTAAGAACATGTACATATTTCTTAGTTTTTCTTTTTTTAAGAGAGAAGGACAGTGTGAGAGAGATATAGAATCAATTTTTATTGAGTTTTTCACATGGCTGTCATTGCTCTGACACTTAGTTATGTACATGGGTGCTGGGGTTTGAACCCATGTACTTGCTCACGCTGGACAAGGGCCGTAACCACCGAGCTACTGCTCCAGCCCCATATTTCTTAGTTTTTAATCATTTTTTATTTCTTAACTTTTTTATTTGCTTTTTTTCATCGGTTATTAAAATTGCCACTGATGTAGATTTCTTATTTAAATCACTTCAACCACTACTGCCTATTTAATAGTCAATAGAGACATCTCCACTCTGAAATGCAAACAGTATACAGTGAGCTAGGATTAAGTCCTAACTAATTTAAAACTAAGAAAATTAAAACTATTATCCATCCTTGGCCTTCAGGATCTTCTGAAAATAAAAGAAACCAAACTATAACATCTAAGAGCTAAGGTAAATCTGTATGGTTTTTATTAAGTGTCACTGTAAACTTGGATTGATCCATTTGATTATATGTATCAATCAAGCTGGTCTGTTTACCAGATGATTTCTGAGTATATACTATATGCCAAACAGTGTTAGATCATGAGGACATAACAGTATATAACGCCTCATGATATTTGTCTAAAGTAGAAATTAGGCACTAAGAAATTACAAATACAATAAATGTTACAAAGAGAAATATGGATGTTATGGAGAGTGCAAGCAACACACAAACTGGATTAAAAACCTCCTTCAGAGAAAGCAAGCACTTTAAAAAAAAAAAACCACATCAGATAACCACTGAGGTGCTATAGTGTCTTTTCCTCAACTCTTCTTCTAATTTTAAGAACCAATTAAAGTCAAATGCAGCAACTGTCTGGCAATTACTGTGGCAGGCACAATTTCTCAGGGCTGTTGAGTCCCTGGAATTTTATAATTAAATGTATGCATTAAGTTAGAGATAGGTCTGGACATAGTGACGGAATTATTCACTACAAAGCATTCTGTGGGTTCAGAGCACTGACTTTATCATTAATAGGAGAGCTTTTTGCGGAACATGCCTGTAATTCCAGCATCTTGGGAGACTGAGGAAGGAGAATCATAAGTTTGAGGCCAGTTTCAGGAACTTAGTGAGAGCCTGTCTCAAATTTAAAGGGGAAAAAAAAAGGTAGGGGTGGGATGCAGGGCTGGAGTGTAGCAACCCTGGATTAAATCCCCAGTATCCACATGCAAAATGATTACTGAGTTCAGAGAACTAAGGATGCTGATCACGTCACACCTTACCCTTTGAACAGAGGCTAATCTCTGCAGAGGCACAAAACAACTTTTTGACAATTTTCTACTAAACTTTTATTTTTTTATTGCATTATAGTTTTACATAATGAAGAGGTTTATTATTATACTTCCATACATGCACACATCATAATTTATTTTGAGCCAATTCCCTCCCTAGCATAACCCTCCTTTTGTCCCCATTCACCCCCTCCCTGGTCTCTTTTCTCTTTTGATATCTATCTATATATATGTATGTGTGATTTTTTTTTTTTGGCTTTTTTAGTTTTAAATGTCTGTCTGGGAGCTATTCTGTATCTCAGAGGTGTCAGGTATGCTACACAGTATTTATCCTCCCTGTATCCCCCTTCCCCTAGTCTGAAAGGCTGTCCCCAGTTTGACTGTTAATTCATGTTTGATGAGTCTATTGTCTAAACTTATTATTCTCTGACTCTTTCCTATATTGTACTCCAGCTTCCACATATGAGAGAAAACATTTGATCCTTGAGTTTCTGAGTTTGAGTAATTTCATTCAACATCTACCTGAACTTTAAACAAGTGTCATTTGGTACATCTGCTCATCACTGGACACAATTTTTTTTAAAGGATTAATATCTGGGATCTGGGGAGGCTCTGTTTGCAATTATGTAGTCACTGTTAATATTACACAACCTGTCAGATATGATAGCACATGCCTGTAATTATAGTACTTGGGAGACTGAGGTAGGAGGATTTCAAGTTCAAGGCCAGCCTAGGCAATACTAAGAGACCCTGTCTCAAAATAAAAAATAAAAAGGGATGGGGATATAACTCAGTGGTAGAGTATCCATAGGCTCACTTCCCGGTACAAACTGGACAAGCTGTACCACCATATGCAGACAACTGGAATTAGATCTCTCTCCCTGAACAAAAATTAAATTGAAATGGATCAAAGAATTAGAAATTAAACCAGTAACTACACAATTACTAGAAGAAAAAAATAGGATCATCACTCCATGACATTGGTTATAGGCTCCTCCTTCCTTAACAAGATTCCCATAGAATAAGAATGAAAGCCAAGAATAAATGAGTGGGATGCCATTAAACTGAAAAGCTTCTACACAGCTAAAGAAATAGTCAAGAGTGTCAGGAGAAAACTCATAGAATGGGAGAAAATCTTTGCCTGCTATGCCTCTGATAGGGGACTAATATCCAGAATATACAAAGAAGTCCAAAACTAAATACCCAACCCAGAAATAATCCAATCAATAAATGGGCTAGGGAACTAAACAGAAACTTCTCAAAGGAGGAAGTCCAAAGAGCCAACAAATACATGAGAAAATGTTCTACATCACTAGCAATCAGAGAAATGTATATCAAAACTTCACTAAGAATTCACATTACTCTAGTCAGAGAGGGAAAAGTGAAGAATATGAACAATAACAGATACTGGAGGGGTTGTGGGAAGGAAGGAACACTATCACACTGTTGGTGGGACTGCAAACTTGTACAGCCATTCTGGAAAGATTGTGGAGACCCCTCACAAAACTAGGGTTGGAACAACCTTATGACCTAGTAATCCCACTCCTGGCTATTTTCCCAAAACAGCTAGAATCAGCATACCACAGAGACACAGCTACATCAATGTTTATAGCAGCTCAATTTACAATAGCTAAACTATGGAACCAACCTAGATGCTCCTCACTGGATGAGTGGATTCAATAATTGTGGTATATATATACAATGGAGTTCTACTCTGCTATTAGAGAGACTGATATCATGGCATTTGCAGTCAAATGGATGGAGATGGAAAAAATTATGCTGAGTGAAATATACCAAACTCAAAGACTTAAGTGCTAAATGTTTTCTCCCATATGTGGAAGCTAGAGTAAAATCTAAGGATGAAAGTTAGCTAAGCTTAAATAATAATCTCAACATAGGTGAAATTTCATATAAGCAGGGAGAACCATAACTATGAAGGTGGGGGAAAAGGGAAGGAGGCAGGGATTGGTGGGGTTATCAATGCAACTGGGAACTCTTGACCCCCATGAGAAGCCTACCTATACACATCAGGCAGAGAAACTCCGACATTTCAAAATTAATACACATATATATGCTTAATTATGTCTAGAAGATGGAAGTAATGCAGAGGAGTCATGAGAGCAAGGAGTGGACAAAGGGGGAAGATCCTGGACTAGGATTGATCTTAACTTTGTCAATATCCATGTATGCATGATTATGTAACAACAATTCCCTCCAATATGTAAGACTATGTCGAACAACAACAATAAAAATATATATATATTGCACCATCTACTCTGTAGGCCCTGTAAGGCTTTAGGTATATAGGATCATTACCCCAACTCTAAAGTTTCATATGGTAGTACAGAATTTTCCATTATTTTGTTAGATACCACATGCTGAGAATCTGGGAGAGGGAGTCAAATATGTAGGTGTCATTTGCCATCTCAGTCTTAGAAGCTTTTACATTAGCCACACCATATCTGGCTTATAGGATGTTTTAATAAATCTTTGATAAGTGAACGAATCCTAAGAAGCAGACATGTGAATAGGTTCAATAATCAGAAAAAAGTTCCAAAGCAAAACACATACAAAAAAGGCTATAATTCTAATGAACATTCCAGTTTTTGTGCTGGAGGATATAGTTGGTTAATGTTGTTTAACAACTGTACAGAATTCAAACAAAAAGAAAATAATTTTATTGCATATATTTTATTGTTATAAAATCATTTAAATGCTACAAACTAGTATCTCATTTCTTACCTTCACATCTGTAAATTGAGACACAGCAATATCTGGAATGTTGGGATGGAGAGCAGGCAGTTCACAATATAAATTGGGAAAGCAAACCAAAGATCCCAGAAGAACTTGTGCTTCTACTCTTGGTGCCTATGTATCAGATTTTTTAAATCTTTAATATATACTTAATTGTTATTAAGCTATCATAAAATTATTTTATTACTTAACTATATTATATAGGGAAGCAAGAGTATAAAATAAAATTCAAATAGGAAAGAGAACACACAAAAGATTTAAGATTCTATCTATCTTTCTACGTAAAGTACTATTATTCTCAGTACAAAAATAAATAAATAAATAAATAAACAAATAATGTACAAGTCAACCCCTCCTTTTGTTCTGGCTTTTTGCCTTGCCATGTCATCTCCTGTTTGCACATGCTCCCACCATGATGCCATCCACTATGAAGTGATCCAGTCAGGCAGCCCTTGCCAGAGAACCAGAGCTATGCTGTTTGGTCTTTTCAAAACTGTTGCTCCAAAACTGTGAGCAACATAAACCTCTTTTCTATGGAAGTTAACTAATCTCAGGTATTCTTTTTTTTTCTCTCTTTTTTTCTTAATAGAGAGGGACAGTGAGATAGAGAAAGAGAGAATCAATTTTATTTAGTTTTTCATGCAGACTTCCTTGCTCCAACACTTAGTTGTGTGCATGGTGCTGGGGTTTGAACTTGGGTCCTTGAGCCTGCCAGGCAAGTGCTGTAAATGCCGAGCCATCGCTCCAGCCCAGTCTCAGGTTTTCTTTACATTAAAACAGGAAAGAGACTAATACAGGTCTATTTTGTCCTCAAGGGGAGATAAAAGTTTAATAACCATAAAAGGTTATTAAATAATGTTTAGCACTTACTAGATGCTGAATAAATACTTATACATTTGATCAATCAATAAATACCCACTAAATATGGCTCTGTGGAAGGCCTTTGAGATACCACAACGAGTAGCATGATTACTGTTCTCAAGGAACTGAAGAAAAAGAATAAAAAAACTAGTTAAAGCTGGCTATGGTGGGGCACTCCTGTAACCCCAGTGGCTCAGGAGGCTGAGGCCCTAAGCAACTTAGTAAGACCTTCTCTCAAAATAAAAAATAAGAAAGAACTGGGAATGTGGCTTAGTGGTAGGTGCCCCTGGGTTCAGTCCTTGGAATGAAAACAAACAATAAAACTAGTTATAAATACAGATTTTTCTTTTCTATATGTGGACATTTCCTTTAGGTGACTGCATCTAGTTTCACGGCTTTAAATATACCTGTAAACTATGTCTCTAAGTTTTGTAAATTTCAGTCCCAACATCTCCTTCAAGCTCCTGACTTGGATATGTAGCATTTCTCCTGATATTTCCTCAAGGATATCTAATATACACCTTGCCATGACACAAATAGAACTTCTCATTCACTGTTTTTCTTTTGCAGCTTACAAATGAAATAATCTGTTAAAATGCTTTGCAAGTTTTAAAGTGTTAGACAAGTATTTTTCCTTTCCACATATAAGAGATTTTTCAGTTGTTATTTCTCATTTATGCTTTGTTCCCAAATGATCTTTCTAAAATACTAATTTGCTCAAGTCACTACTTGCTTAAAATTCTTCAATGGTTATTCAATCCTTCCTCAGGATCAAATTTAACTGTTCTTTCTTTTCAGTACTGCATATACACCTAACTGCCTTCTTCTCTAGTTCACCATTGTCATTTATATATGAACATATTCCAGCTATATCCACTTACTTGGCAATGTCTTATGAGCTTTATGTCTCATAAAGTTCCATAACTGTATGAAAAAAATCTTCACATACAGTGTTAGAGTGTACTATGGGCATATTTCAGGCTTATCTCAATTTTTTTCCACTAAAATTTTTAACTCTTGGGGCTGGAGCAGTGGCTTGGTGGTTGGAGCTCTTGCCGGCATGAGCGAAGACCCGAGTTTGAACCCCCTCACCACATGCACAACTAAGTATTGGAGAAACAAAGGCCAGATGGAAAAATAAATAAAATTGAGTCTCTTTCTTAAAAAAAAAAAAAAAAATCTTTAGGGCTAGAGTGATGGCTCAGTGATTATGGTGCTTGCCTGGCACGTGTGATGACACAGGTTCGAACCCCAGCACCACGTACACAATGAAGTGTAGCCACGAAAGCTACATTAAAAACTAAATAAAACTGATTCTTTTTCTCTCTCTTACTGTCCATCTCTTTTTTAAAAAAATCTTTAATTGTCAAATAAAGAATGAAGACATTCAAGATGATCAACATCATGATCTGATATCATATACACTGTATAATGATCACTCCCTACCGTTACTTCTCTTTTGATAGTGCCCACTGTCCTTTCTTCACTTTCTTCCTTCCTTGGTTTCCTTAGATTTTCTTAACTTTAAATTCTGTTTTGCTTATCAGATGTAATCCATATTTTTATAGCTCGAGGCAATTCATCAACTAATTTTAGTGATTTCTTACACTTCAGAATTTCTTATTTACATTTTTTAATGCAGGAGAAGAAACCTATTCCAGTTAAACTGTAAACTTTCCTCAACATCAGCTTGTTACATTTTATCCAAAACAGCTCTTCCTTTGTGGCTTTGTTAGTTGAGCCCAGTTAACAAAATCTTGTTATATTACGAAGAAAAAGAAAGAAAAACTTACATTAAGAAAAGCAGAAGAAGCCACTCTACCAGCTGCTACAATAAAATCCATAATAAGCATTGTGGCACCAGGCAAACCAAGTGAAAAAAACTGAGGTGAGCAATGCTTGATGATTGTATTGACAATATCCTTAGAATAAGGAAAGAATGGGAAAAGAATATCACATATATAATCTTGGGCATCAGCTATTCAATATCCTTAAACATAAATAATAATTTGTGAACAGAAAGGTAATAATTGTACATTAGATGACAAATTGGAAAGAGTAATTTTAATTCTCCCAAAGAATGCTTAGTATTATGTTAACTGAAAATAAATTTAAAACATATTTGTTTTAACTGACATAGGTTACAGTATTTCTTTTCACACTAGAGAGAGGAAAAGGCTTTCATAGGGTTAAAAAATACAAGACCCACATGTCATAAAACTGAATTGCAAAGTAGCGTATCTCCTATCACCTATTTGTTTCCTATGTGATAATTTGCATCTCTGAATCCACATGACCTGCTATGTGGCAACTGGAGTGCTTCACTTTCTTATAGACCTTAAATGATAGATATTTAGTGCCAGAAACCGGGAACTGGGTATTTTTAAAGGGAACATTCTTAACTTAGTTATTAATCCATTATGCCTTTGGAATTTATCATTAGGATGCAGTATATTTGGTCATATTACTCAATTTAACTTATTTTAAACAAAAAGTCTCTACACTAGAAGTTTTTCATTTTTCAGAAAGAAATGTAACTGTCATTTTTTAATATCAATTTAGTACTCTCTCAGTTACCTGCAAGTGAAGTTTAACCACATAAGGATAAAAATATTTAATTAATTTTAGTTGCAATCTCCCATACTTTTAGTTTTATAGTCAATATCAAGACCCTTTGATATTAATATAAATTTTATTTATACTTATGACTATTTAATGATTGTACTTGATACAACTGCCAAGTCAATGTAATTGTTACCAGGCCAATATAAATGATAAGAAACTGTGAACAGGGAGAGAGAGAGAAAAAAAAAATCTCTGACTTCTTTACAACTAGGTGAGCAAATTCATATGCCTCAAGTATCAATTTTCAATTACCCAAAGTCTCATAACAGGTACTATGGCACATTACAGAAAGTCAGTTTAAGCAAAAGATGGTTGAACCTCTTCAAAAAGTGAACTAACTGGTATAACATTAAATAAAACTGGAAGAACACTCAAATCAACCCACTAAAAGAGCTTGTTTTCAAGCTTTGTTTCAAGAACAAGTAAAGTCATAAAAATAGAAGGAAACTGTATATACACTACTACATACAGGGGCTAGTTTAAATTCTACATCTTAAAAATCAAAAGTTAAACAGAATTGATAATTAAGGATAAACTGATAAAGCAATTTTTTAGAAAGCATATATATTTACCTGATCAATATGAAGTAATCCACAATGCATTATATTGTAGAAATGTGTTAGAAAATCTCTATTTGGAGATACATCTTGTCTTCTTTTCATTGTATTACAAATAAGCTTATAAGCATGTAATTTACCTTGTTTATATTTATCAGTCAACATGGTTGCCTAAATTAAAATATCAGTCTTAATACTCAAAAACAAATACTATTTCTTAAATACTTAACAATTGAATATAGCAAATAATACATCTGTTTACATTTCTTTCTATGTTGTTTCAATTTCTTTAATGAATTAAAAATCAGGGCAACTGATAGTATTGCTATTATCCAAAATGATACAATGCAAGTATGAATAACCATAAGTGATTTCACTTAGAAAAATGTACCAAACATCAAATAATACTTTAAAAAACTTAAATCTCTAAAAGTATATCGCATATTCTGTCACATACCTTAAGGTTTACTTTTTACTTAAATACAACAAATATAGTTTTCTATATTCACTTTTGCTTTATTTAAACAAAATATTCTATAAATCTGCCATGTCCACTGTTCTCTCTTATGTAATGCTTATTTTTCTTTTTTCCTTTTTTTTTTTTTAAAGAGAGAGGGACAGTGAAAGAGAAAGAGAAACAATTTTATTTAGTTTTTCATGTGACTTTCATTCCTCTGACACTTTGTTGTGTATGCGGTGCTGGGGTTTGAACTCCAATACTCACGCGTGTGAGGCAAGTGTCTTAACCACCAAGCTACTGCTCGGCTTAGTGACTTCCTAAAGATACTAGGAATGAAGTGCTTCAGAAGACTGTGTAATAGCTCAGATTTTGTAAAATGTTTAGGAATAATTTTTAAATTAATATTTTATATATTAAGCTTACCTTAAAAAGCCAAGGTGTAAGAATTCTTAAGGGAGGAATCAAAACTGGTGGAGAAGGAGAGGTCAGGTTATCAGTTGAAATGCCGAGGTTATCTCTTATCTGTAAGTTTCAAATAAAAGGTGACAAACCTATGAAAACTTTTTTCTTTCAGTTTGTTCTATCTTAAACTGAAGTTTGAACCCAGTTTCTACCACTAAACACATTTTTAATTATGGGTAAGTGACTTCACCATGCTGGGTATCAGTTTATCTGCAGCAGAGTGTGACAATGTTCTCTAAGTCTCTTCTATTTCTTAATAGTTTATTTTTTCTGTCATCTCCTTTTATGTTCTTTATTTATACTTTTTTACCTTAGCTAGATTCTGCCAAAGTTCACAGAGGTAATCAAAAACTTGAGCATGTATTTCAGGATCCATAATAGCATTGACATCTCCCAAAATGCCTAGCATTCTTCTCCACATAACAGTAGCAACATCAGCATGCCATCCAGTTAGAGTACCTCCCGCCATCACACTACAACATTCAGATGGAAATTCACTGATTTCTATAGGAAAAAAAATACAATAGTGTCAGTAATTTTTCAGAGAATTGCCAACAAAAACTAAAAAGAGTTAGCTTAAATGAATAATATTAAAAAACTACAGAAGTGAAAAAAAGAAATGTGCATGCACCTAAGTTTTGCTTTTCCCTGAGAAGGTCAAAACCTCACCAGTTCATAATTCCCTATCATGGCAATAATCACTTCTTCACAAGTACTCTGATCTAGATTTACCTAAGGAAGAAATTATGCAACTACCATGCACTGGGAAAACACCAGATGGAGAAATTTGATGTATACATCAACTTTATAAGCATATATTCTCACTTTTATCCAAAAACTTCTTCATGTTACATCATCAAATTAATAGAAAATCTCAAGCTGAAAGCAGTTCTTGTAGGAAATCTTCATAAGCCTACTTCTTTGGAGTTAAAATATATTTATATGTTTCACAATGAAGATAGTCCTAACATTAAATGAGATATCATGATGCCACGAAAAATACATTTTTACTAAAATTCAAACATAATAAAAATCACAACAATTATATTTCTTTTACCTATTAGTACTAGCAAGAGTATATATGATAAGTATATGGCCTTAGTATCACTTCTGCCACTAATTATGGGTTAAACAAGTTATTTAATAACTTCACTAAGTCTATACTTCCTCATCTATAAATCAGATGGTTTAGCTAGACATCATTATTAAGTTATCTTCTGGGTTAAAAAATTCATTATTGGGCTGGAGCAGTGGCTCAGCAGTTACGGTGCTTGCCTGGCATGCGCGAGTATGCGAGTTCAAACCCCAGCACCATGAACACAACAATGTCTCAGAGCAACGAAAGTCACATGAAAAACTAAATAAAAATTTTTTCTTTCTCTCTCTCACAGTCCTTCTCTCTTTAAAAAAAAATTCATTATTCTACCCAACATATATAGTCTGTTCCTCTATTCAACATATAGAAAGTCATCGAAAGGTCAATAAAGATATCAATATATTTAAAGAACTTTGGGAACTAAAAATTTAGTAGAATGAAAGAATCATAAACTTATAGTTTTTCAGATTTGATAATAACTCTATTGATAATTTATGGTAAATTCATTCTTAGTATATGTACATTGTTCATTTGTAATGCTCAATTTTTTTCTCTGCATGTCAAATATACAGTAACTGACCATATTATTAAGAAGATACTAAACAGTTTTTTCTCCATAATAAAAAATAGGCTTCTGGTGTAAAGCCACTAAAACAAAATGAAAAACCCTGAAGTTCTAACCATTGCTGTAATGCTTTCCTATTTTATAGTACCTTTATAATATAGAGATGAATCGACCGATTTATCTCTAACTTCCTTCTCACAGTAATGCTAACATTTTTTTTTTTTTAAAAGAGAGAGGGACAGTGAGAGAGAGACAGAGAAAGAGAGAAACAACTTTATTTAGTTTTTCACATGGCCTTAGTTGCTCTAACACTCAGTTGTGTACATGGTGCTGGGGTTTGAACCCGGGTCCTCGTGCTTGCCAGGCAAGTGCCGAAACCTCTGAGCCACCGCTCCAGCCCCTAAAGCTAACATTTTAAATGATTAAAAGCTAAGCAAAAATGTGTAGTGCCTCATTAAACTGTGGATGGAGTTGTTAGTGTGAGGTAGCTATAAAGGACTTTATGAGGGCAACTGAGCACACTTGACTATAAATCAAAATAACAATGAAGTACCGATGTTAAATATTGTGAGTAAGGACATTACACTTTGTACAGAAAATAAACCCTTTTCTTAGGACACATCACTGAAGTATTTAGGTATGAAGGGTCTGCTATCTTGTAACTCCTTCTTAAATAGTTCAATAAAAGAAAATGAGGGCAGGTTTTTTTTTTTAATTTTTGATATATGTGCACATGTGTATAGATACAGATTAAAAAAGGGAAAATATTAACAACTAGTGAATTTATGAAAAGGATTTATGGGTGTGCATTTTATAAGTCTGAAATTTTTTGCAAACAACTGGTAGGGAGGGGGCAGGGCTATAAACAAAAACTTGAAGGCCAAAATCAAGAAGAGTTCAAAAATAATCCAAAAATAATCCACAAAGTAGAAAAATAGAACTACATAACTGTACATTAAAGAAATGAGCCCCTTAAAAAAACTCAAAAAGTTATTAAAACAACAAAAATAGACAATTGTAAATTTCTTCCTTTGGTCAGATAGTAAATGTGCTTCTTTAACAATAAAAACTGACTTTTTATAGTAGTTATCATGAATACCTCATCAACTATTTCTTTGACTAAAGTTTTTGGCACTTTGTAAAATGTCTGATACTTGTAACAACATGCAGAAATCAGTAAAAATAACTTTTTCTTTTTAAATTGCAGTTTCTGAGGTTCCCCAAGTCACTTTTTAAATATTTACTTAAAAATAAAGATACTTCACTTGGACTGTGTGTTTTTAAAATTTAGTTGATACACCTGCAAAATCAAAATCAATAAAAATGACTGATTTCATAAATTATTTTACTGAAAGTGTGATTAATAAGCAATAATGCTTCTGTGAGTCAGGAGAATCTTCAAATATAATATTTAGAGTAATGATACCAGGGGTTGGAGTTGGAGGCTCAGAGGTTACAGCACTTGCCTGGCATGTATGAGTACCTGGGTTCAAACCCAGCACCACATAAACAACTGAGTGTCAGAAAAACAAAAACTAGATGAAAAAATAAAGTTGATTCTCTCTCTCTCTTAAAAAATATAATAATCATACATAATCAAATTTAAGATAACTTAAGATCTCCTGACACTAATGCCCGAAAGGAAAAATGGCAGTTATCTAAATTCCAAATATTGCCTAGATCATCTGGTGTCTGAAGAACAGAGTGGTGGAGCTTCTCATCAAGCTGGAGATCCTTCTGTTCCATGTGATCTATATTCAGTGTGGAAGGGGAAGGAGTCTGTGACCTGGATCCCAGAGCTGAATGGACTGGGGAAGCACTTTCTGAACCTGTAAATTGAATTTCATAAAATTACCATGAAGTACTCTTCCATACTTTCCCCTAAGATATAATATTTAAAACACCAATAAAACAAACTAAAACAACAAAAGATTAAACAGGCTATGAACTGGCCAAGGATGTTAACAAAATTATAACATATAAGCTTTTGCATCTAGGAGCCTTACCTTATATCTACTGTAGGATGAACATAAAATCAGAAATGGACATAGCAGGTAAAAAGAGCCATCAGTGAAAATGAGAATATCAACTCCCAGTCCTGGCTTACTACCCAGTGCTACTCTACTTTATTTACTTCAGGTTTGGGTCAATTTAAGAACTGAGATCCTGCTGCTCTGTATGCCACTATCATTGCTAACTTGGTTTACAATAGTCCCCAGCCTCCAATCTCCCCTCATCCCCACTTCTTCCTCCTAATCCATTTTTTTGTGAAACAACAAAATATCTAGAAATTTAATCTAATCATGCCACTTCCTCATTTAACATCTTTCAAGATTCCTCCCTGGCCTCAGCATACACCCATACTTCTTAGTATTGTTTTCAAGTCTTTCTGCAACTTCCTTATCTGTCTACAATCCACCTACAAATTTTGTGTTCTAGCCACAGAAAGCAAACTACTACTTTTTATTAGACCACATCACACTTCTGCCCTTTTCCATGTGTATTTTTCTTTGCACTGAGTCCTAATCTTTGAGTTCTGATTAACTTCTACTTATTTTTAGGTCTCAGTTTAGACACTGCTTCCCTTATTAAGTGTAAACATGCTATATGATCTGACTGAAACATGGATCTCCGCATTATACTACTTATTTTACTGACTTAAAACTGACTCTTCAGTTTTAAATATCACTCAGTAGAGTATAAACCCTGTAAGAACAAAGATTACATCTGTTATATATTATATTGCCAGTGTCCACTGAAGTATCTGGCACACAGCATGCATACTTATTTAATGTAAATAATTAAGAACTGACAACAAAATAATAATTTTAATTTAAATAATGTAATAATAATTTTAATTTAAATAGTGTGTAGGACAAATTAATACTGCACAGAACAACTGATGGTTTTTATATAGTGTTGCTAGTGCAAAACAAGTAGTTAAAACATTAGATCTTTGCTTTCTACTTTAAGCTTTTTTCTAGTAGAGACATAACAATATTTTGGACTCAACGATTGCAAAATTTTAACTGTTACATCTTTCTATATAGCAAAAACAAATATAAATTAAACACATATCTGTATTATCTCAATTCTTCAAAAGTATGATTCCACCTGCTACATAGTGATTTTTAAAAACAGCACAATGACTAAAAAGAGTACACAGTTATATCACTTATATCATATATCAGAATAATCATACAATTATGATAATCACATATCAAAACCATGACATATCATACATGACAATCATGACTCCATCTAGACTCAGTTATGACACATATAGGTGATAGTTATCCTTTTTTAAATTTGAGATCTAGCATGCATTCATATGGCACAAAAATCATATAATAAAGACAACTACAGAAACGTAACGATTCTATACCTTAGTACAAACACATAGTGCTGAAGGCACAATGAAAATAATGTCCTTAACACTTATCAAAAACTTAAATATATGCCAAAAGAGAACCAGTCTTTGAGTTAAATGCTTTGAAATATAAATCTATTTCTTTTTATTTCCATATGTTACTTTGATACATAAAAATCTACTTCATTTTTACAAATTAAGATTTTAAGGGGCTGGAATGGTGGCTCAGTGGTTATGGCGCTTGCCTGGCATGGGTGAGGACCCTGGTTCAAACCCTAGCACCACGTACACAACGAAATGTCAGAGGAACGAAAACCAGGAGAAAGACTAAGTAAAATTGATTTTCTTTCTCTCTTACTCCTCCTCTCTCTTTAAAAAATCAATTTTAAAAATAATTTCATATTAAGTTTAGCCATCAGAGAATCACTATTGTCTTCAATATTCACAAAAATCGGCAATAGCTGACTTACAGGCTTTTTCCTCTCAAAGAGATGTTTTTTAAAAGCAATAAAACTATTCTCATACTGATATTCATATCCTTAAAAGAGGCTATTTAATTTTTATTTATCTCTTTACTAGATTTTGGAACTTTTGTATTACAGAAAAACAAAAGTAGATTTCAAGACCATATTATACCTTAGCTATACCACGGTTAGTGGTGTGATAATGTACAAAAACTTCACCTTCAGAAAATATTGTTTATGTTGGACATTTATATACTGAGCATACAGAGTTATAGGCATTGTTGCATTTTATGTCTTTTAAACAGAAAACAATACAATTGCTTTAGGCTCTTAACATCCCTGTACTATGATTGATTGAGATTAGACTCCCCAATAAAACTTCCCAGTAGAGTCCTAGAAATAGTTACTACATATATTATATGCAGGATAACACATATTAAAAATTCTTGGTTTGGGTGCTGGAGCAGTGGCTTTGTGGCTACGGCACACTTGCCTAGCATGCGCAAGTACACGGGTTCAAACCCCAGCACCACGTACACAACTAAGTGTCAGAGAAACAAAAGCCATGTGAAAAAACTCAATAAAAATTAATTCTGTCTCTGTCTCTCTCTCTCTCTCACTGTCCTTCTCTCTTTAAAAATAAAAAAAAAAATCTTGGTTTGGGGCTGGAGCCATGGCTTGGTTACAGCGCTTGCCAGGCATGCGCAAGTATGTGTGTTTACCCCATCACCACGTACACAACGAAGTGTAGGAGCAACAGAGGCCTCATGAAAAAACTAAATAAATTATTCTCTCTTTCTCTCGCTGTCCCTCTTTCTTTAAAAAAAAAATTCTTGGTTTAATTACACAAAAATTATATAAACACAAAACAAATTCTCCATGCGTACTGTTTTATTTTTATACCTTTTGTTAGGAACTTTTTGATGACTATAGAAAAGGAAGAAAAAGTGTGGTCACACTTCTTTTACATTTTTGAAAATACAACAGTTTGATTATTTAGCTTAAATGGCTTGAACAGGGAGACTCAATTTTACTTAGATGCTTAGAATCCTCCTACTTTTAAAGAGTAAGTGGTCTGTAGATTAAGACAGAGAAATATGATGGGATTCCTCTAAATCTCAAACTGGTAGAGTTATGCAGTGGATCTTTAAATCAGTGAGAAACCTTCTGAGCCTTTTAATTATTTCTAATGTTTAAAATTCCACCCGTTTCAAGGTTCTGTAATCTCTCTAGACAACCACAAAGTTTAGAGTTTTGATAGTATTTAAATGGAACATAAAGCCCTACATTTATTTTTTAAAATATAACCATTGTAAGTATAATTTTATGAATCTGGCAACTATACAGTTTTGTGACTAATACCACAATCAAACTATAGAATAGTTCCATCACCATATAATGCTCTCCTTGTGCCCATTTGCAGCTGAATCTCTTAACAGACCCCTAGCCCCAATTAAACATTTATCTGTTTTGTTATCATTTGTTACTATGCCTTTTCTAGAATTTCATATACATAAAATAATAAAGTATGGTCATGCAGCAATGTTTCTGCATATATTAATCTTTAATCTTTTTACTGATGAGTATTATTCCAATGAATATTCAGTGAATGATTATACTACAAAGTGTTTATCTATTCACCAATTCATGGGTATTTGGGTTATTTCCAACTTTTAGCTATTGTGAATAAAGCTGCCATGAACTTTTACATACAACTGTCCAAAGTAAATACCTAAGAAATGTCACATGGTAAATGTTTGAAGTTTAAGAGAAACTGCCATATTTTTCTGGAGTGGCTCTCTAACTTTATTCATAAAATTATACTTGAAATGGGTAAATTTTAAAAAATAAACGCAGAGCTTTATGTTCCATTTTAACACAGATTTAAATACCATCAAAACTAAATTTCGTGGTTGTCTAGAGAGATTACTGAATGTTGAAAAGGGGGGAATTTTAAAGATTAGAAATAATAAAATAGCTCAGAACTTTTCTCACTGATTTAAAGATCCACTGCATAACTCTTCCAGTCTGAGATTTATAGAAATCCCATCATATGTATCACTAGCAATATATAAGATTTCTGACTGCTCTATACCCATTTCATTACAGTATTATCAGTTGTTTTAATATGTGTGTAATGATATCTCACTGTGGTTTTTATTATTTGTACTTTCTGATTACTAGTAATACTGGGTAATCTTTTGTGTGTGTATGTGTGCAGTTCTGGGGACTGAACCCAGGACCGCAAGCATGCTAGTAAGTGCTCTCCTGCTTAGGTACATCCCTAGCCTTTAAAATTATATTTTCAGACAAAGTCTCACTAAGAGGCCCAGGCTGGCTTCAATCATGTAATTCTCCTATCTCAGCTCCCACTCTAGTAGCTAAGATTCCAGGTATGCATTAGTTTGCCCAGTTATGTATCTTTTCATTTATATTTATGGACAATGATGGTAAAAGTGTTTAGTATAAAATAAGAAAAGTTCTGTTATTTCTCTTTGAGTAATTTAATCCCTGAGATGAGGGGAATGTGGATATAACCTAAATGGCCTTTGTCCTTTCCTTGGGTCCTATTCTGCAATGGGAAATGCTGAAGTTCTTATCCTCTGAATGGAAGCAGAATGTGAAAAAAAAAGAGAGAATGAGTTCTTGCCTATCCAGCATTCCCCTGCCCTAAATTCATTTGTCTGAAATGGCTAAGGAAATGTGCCTGACTAATTCAGATATGTACTATTGCAGTCTTGCAAATTTCAGACAACTACATTCCACTGATACTTAAGCTGGAATGGATAACCACTTAGCAAGGGGTATCAAAGTGATCACTGCACTAACCCTGCAATAATGTGACTCTGCATTCAACATGACTGAATTTCTGGGACTCTACTTATCATACTATGGTTGAGTTTGCCCACATGCACAACATTTCTGAAAAGCACAGTTTACCCTGTAAATACAGAAGATTAGCATATTGACGGAAAGGTCTTCTATTAGGCAGTGAACTTTATATTTCCTCTAAAACTTTGCCAAAAAAATCTATATAAATCTAGGCTGTGACAATGAGAATATGTAGTACTTTTATACTTTTTTTTGTTATTTAAAAATAACTGCAGACTATGTGTATGTACAGATTTTATAGACAATATTAGAAGTTCAGAGGGTTCCCTAAAGCATATACATGGACTTCATGTTAAAAAAACTATATTAATAGTTTTCCCTTTCATTGCTATATAAAGATGAGCAAAAAAAAGTATTTGAATAGAAATAAATAATATTTAAAATATTTCATTTTTTTTTTTTGTTTTTGAAGAGAGAGGGGGAGAGAGACAGATAGAGAGAATCAATTTTATTTATTTTTTCATCTGGCCTGTTTCTCAGACACTTAGTTGTATATGTGGTGCTGGGGTTTGAACCTGGGTCCATGCACATGCCAGCCAAGTGCTCCAACTGCTGAGCCACTAGTCCAGCACTTTAAATTAATTAATTAATTAATTAATTTATAAAGAAAAAGGGCTAGTGAGAGAGTGAGTTTAGAGAGAGAGAGAATATGAGTAAGAGAATATGAATGAGAGAAATAACTTTTTATTTAGTTTTTCATGTGGCTTTCGTTGCACCAAGACTTCGTTGTATATGTGGTGCTGGGGTTTGAACTTGCACACTCATGCATGCTGGACAAGCACCTTAACTGCTGAGCCACTGCTCCAGCTCCCCTTAAACGTATTTTTTTTTCCTTCCCATTTTGAAAGACAGAAGGACAGTGAGAGAAAGATAGAATCAATTCCATTTAGTTTCTTCATGTGACTTTGTAGCTCGGACACCTCGTTGTGTACGTGATGCTGGGGTTTGAACCGTGTACTCACACATGCTAGGCAAGTGTAACAACACTGAGCCATCACTCCAGCCTTTAAATGTATTTTTTAAGACTACAAATAATCTGGTTAAAGTTTTGTTTGAGGGGCTGGAGTGGTGGCAGCAGTTGGAGTGCTTGCCTGGCATGCATGAGGACCCTGGTTCCAACCATAGGACCAAATACACAACCAAGTGTTGGGGAAACAAAGGACAGATGGAAAAATAAATAAAATTGATCCTCTCTTTAAAATAAAACGAAACAAAATAAAAACACATTTAAGGAATATATTCTTTCAAAAGTAACTTTACCAGTAACTGTTGCAACTTCAGCAGAGAAAGCTTGTTGATTGAGACTGCTTGTTTCAGAATCTATATGAAGCGTGGTTAGACTAGCAACTTCCTGCTCTTCAGCACTCTGATGATGGCCAGAACCTGAATCCACATCAGCAGATGATACAACTCCAGTGTCAGCTCCAAAGACAAAGTCTGTAAGGAAGAAGAGATGACAGTATGAGTCCCAGTTATAAAATCACCAAATAGTAACATTTCTCCTAAATTTATTCTATTTACACATCACTCAGGCAAGTGTAAATAATATTAACACTTTGAACACTATAATTAGGAACATTTTTTTAAAGGTTCTCATAGTTTACCAACAATGATAAAAAAAAAAAAAAACAGACCTGATTTATCATCATAATTCTCACCCATGTTTTCTAATGGCTAGTAATATACTTAATATTTTTCAAGTATTTTATAATCTGAAGCACAGGGGCACAAAAAAAGAATTTTTCTTTTTAAATCACATTTGTCTGGGATCAGACCAGGGTACAACCAGTCCACAATGGGAGGAAATATGTAATTCTCCAATGCATTTCCCAATGCTCTTCACAATCTTGATTCCTAAGGTTTCTGCTTTCTTCTTTTTAACTTTGGTGTTAAGTACAATAAGAGAAATAGAGCAGAATAACTCTGTGGGAGTGCTACAATATCAAGTAATATCACTGATGTTATTTTAACATGAAACAATTATTCAGGAAATGTCCTGGATAATGGAACACTGAACATAATATGACTGAATAACATAGTGGCAACTCAATCATAACTGTCCTTTATTTAAATACACAGCTGATCCTAAATTATTTTGCTTCTATATTTTTGGTCTTAAAAATTAATTTGTTTTATGAAAGGGAAGCATTTTTTTTTTTAAAAGACAGAGTGAGAGAGAGGGAAACAATTTTATTTACTTATTCATCTGTTTTTTATTTCTCTGACACTTAGTTGTGTAGGTGGTGCTGGGGTTTGAACCTGGGTCCTCATACTTGCCAGGCAAGGAGTACAACAACTGAGCTATTGCTCCAATTCCAGCATTGTTTTCTTTCTTTTTTTCTTCTTCTAAGTACTTTTATTTTTTAAAGAGAGAGGAAAAATGAGAGAGAGTGAGAAAGAAAGAAACAATTTTATTTCATTTTTCACGTGGCTTTTGTTGGTTTGATACTTGGTTGTATATGTGATGCTGGGGATCAAACCCACATCCTCCTGCATGCCAGGCAAATGCCATTAACCACAGAGCCACTGCAACTTGTTTTTAAAATGTACTTAGTTTGGGAAAATAAAGTAGTCTTAACCCGAGATTGATTATTCCCTAAAACTTCCTTTGGAATTGTACTGAAAAGTGAAATCAAAATATGCAGGAACCACTGCCTAAGTAACATTGGAAAGGAAGATGATAGCTATATGAGCCATAAGTCAGTCTTGAACAATCAATATAAAACATACTACTCAAATTGTAAAAGATACTTGCTGTCGAATTTTCGGCCATCATATTGGAAAGCACTGAAAGAATCCGAATGACTATCTGAGCTGATAAGGTCACTGCTCCCTGCACTAGCAGGAGAAGTCCATTCTGAAGGCACGCCTGGGTCATCAATAGGGCGCATCTGATTCTGCTTGTTTAGAATATCAGGGAGGTCTTTGGGAATTTCAAGGCTACCTGGACTACTTCCTCTTCTTGTCATAGTCTAAAAATTCAAGAAACAGTTAAGCATTAAAAAAAGATATTTTATTCCCATTAAACATCTGAAACATTTAATTGTCATGATAATCACAGAAATAAGTACTGAGATTTAGGGCCTGCAGTAGGAGGGGGAAACACAGTCAACAATCTATATAAATGAATGGATCTAGTGCCTAAACTACTATTGGTCTATTAAGGCTTAAGATCATCAGTAGGATCAATGGGCTGAACATAAGTTAAACAGTATTAAGACTGAAGTATTTGAGTAGAAAAAGAAGCAGCAAACAGAAAAGAGAATAGGAGAAAGGGAAGAATGATGTCTAAGATATTATTCTATGATTCTACAATGATTTTACCTACTCAAGAAAACAATTAAACTTAGAAAAAGGATAAGTCACGGACAATTTGAAACCCAAATGAAGTACGATCAATTCCATGTATATTTATCCTCCCTTAACAACTAAGCATTATTAGGAACAAACAGTTTCTAATTTCATTTTTCCATAATCTTCAAAGTATAAAAAACTTTAAAATCTGTTCCAAAGTCATCTGGAATGACTAAGCAATATTTTTATTATGAAAACTATGGGAGATGAGGCAAGTGATCTCCACTGTTATCTTTCCTATTGACAGTGGCAGCTGATACCAAGGTGGGACCAGGTGGGAGAACTAGGAAGGTAGTAGTGGCTTGTACCTACTATTCAAACAAACAGATCTTTCAATCTTTCTCTGGTCAAAACTATAAGCCTGCTTGTTCTATGTCTTTGGTTAAGAAGTGGATAAAAATATAATTTAGAAAAAATTTTTTTAAAGAGAGAGGGACAGTGAGAGAGACAGAGAAAGAGAGAAACAACTTTATTTAGTTTTTCACATGGCCTTTGTTGCTCCAACACTTAGTCGTGTATGTGGTGCTGGGGTTTGAACCCGGGTCCTTGTGCTTGCCAGGCAAGCGCCAAAACTGCTGAGCCACTGCTCTAGCCCCAATTTAGAAAATCTTAATTAAACAGTATTAAATATGGGAAAAGGTTGACTTAAATGAAAATTTCCATATGTACATTTGATACACATACATATATGTGTATAGAGGTACATATTTTTTGGTTCTCTTAAGAGTCCTGTCTAAAATCAAATAAATAAAATAGAAATATAACATACCAAGGCATTACCACTTCGAAGTCGTTCTGCTATAAACTCATCCATCAAATCAGGAACATTAGCACTGCTGCTGCCAATATCACTATTAAGAGGAGGCAGTTTGGAGCTCATGTCCTCTTTATTGACTAAAAGCAAATAAATAACTATATATAGTGAGGAAAAACTTAACTGCATTTTCTAAACTTAAACAAAGCACCCCAAAATAAAGTACCTATGCCATATCAATTATTTGCCAAACATGCAATTATCATTTTCTTCCTTTTAGATTTAATTTTAAGAATTAGTAAAGATATTCATTTTATTTAACTAAGCAGATGTTAGTCAATCTTCAGTATAACCTTAAATAGCAAGAAAGCTTATAGATAAGCACAAGTTGAAGTCAGGTTAATATTGCCCATAAAGAAACTGGTATATTTATTTATCTTTTTTCTTGCCTAAGTGTTTCTATTTAGAGATTTAATAATTTATAATTTCATTTTCCCCCAAAGAATATTTGCAAGGAATATATCCTTTCCATTTATGCAAATTTCAATGGGACACAAATACATTTAAGTTTGGATATTATAAATAAAAATTCTGATTTTGATAGAAGGTTGGTTCTATCCACTATAAAAGCTAATTTTAGTATAGGAATACAAGTTTATTTTTACAAAAGCTTAAAAATAATCAACATTATTTTGATATTTTATGACATGATTTATAAGAAAATTTTTAACTTCAAAAACTAACGTAAAGAGAGATGTTTTTATGTCACTGCTATTGCTATTGAAAAGTTAATTTCTCTGTAATGAAAAGCAAATCAGCACTGTTTACATTCCTAATAAACTATAACGCATTTCAGGTTAAGAAAATACACTGGTCAGGAGTTCATTGTAAAATACCATTATCTTTATATTACTGGCCAGGCTTTGCTAAGCTGTCAAATACTGCCCTCAGGTGGCATTAATGGCTCAATGCAAGATGCATTATACAGCGTTGTTAATCATGCTAACAAAACCACGTTAAAACAAATAAAATAAAAAACCTACCTTACTGCTGAAAGTTAATTTTCTATTTCTGTAAAGTTATTTTAACTTTGAATCCAAGATAAAAGTTACTATCTGTAATCTGTTCACAAAGGTTCCATACTCAAATTAGGATTAACTCCATGAAACCTTAATGCACATTCAAAATCTCAGATAAAAGAAAGTAACAATAAGTGTTACAAGGACATGGCTCGCATTCTACAGAAATGAATGCAATGCTAAAAGCCTACAGCATGTTTGGAAGTGGCTTAAACATTATTAAGTTCACTTTAAAAATTAAGAATTTACTCTTTAAAGACAGTTAACTTTGTTGGTGCTGATTGTAGGACCCTGATTTCTATTACGTTAGATGTCAAAGTAATTTTTACCAAGATAAAAATATAAAACCAAATAAATCAGAAGTAATAAACTCAATTAAATACAGCTACTGCCCTTTAAAAAATAAACATAGTGGGGCAAGAAAGTATGACTCCTTAGTAAACTTAATTTCAAGACTCAGGTGGTATATACTAAGGAATATATTTGATTTAGGCAGCCTTTAAAAGGTCATTAAATTTTTCCTGTATCTTCCTCTTTCCTATCATGTTGTTCAGCAGCAAAGAGGTTTAACTAAATGCCTTAAGAAGGAAATTAGTAATTTAAATAAACATTTTATGCTGGGAAAATACAGCTGGGGAAAGGCGCATGCATAACCAAACAGAGAAAGCAGTGACCATCCCAAAGCTTTTTGATTGCTTATAGCTTGCTTCAGTTGCATTAAGCCAAACTGGTGCTGTCTTTCTCCTTTTGCGCTCTGCACACTGTTAGTGCTCACCTGCAGCTTTCCTTCCAAAATAGCCCATTACATGACTGTACAGATCCCTCAGTGGAGCCTCTGGTGGCATTCTGTTCTGCCTCTGTGGGGAAACATTTGCCTTCGGCTTCGAAAGAGCATGTACAACAGTTTTATAAACGCCACCCAGGGAGCCCTGCTGTAGTCCTGCCTCATGACTTGATGACTTAAGATTACTACGACTACCTAACTGATTACTTGCAATTTCTTCTTTTTGTAATGTGCTAGTAGGAATCTCTGTGGATTCCTTCACTGTTTTGCTACTAACAGATGCTGCATTAACTGCATCTAGAGGCCTGTACACACCAGGTTTTACAAGATCTGTACCAACAGTGGAGCTGGTATGGAAATTGCTGGTGCTGCTATTGTTGCTACTACTAAAGCCACTGAGTTTCCGTAGTCTCATTTTCCACGGAGCCTCTTTGTTTTCCAGAGGATTATAAAACTGAACAGACTCAGTAGATGGTCTAAAGGTAACATGAACACTATTCCTTTTCTTAGTAGCAATTTTCATGATTTTGGCCCTATGGGTTACTGTTTCAGACAAGCTCCTTTTAGTTGGAGAAAGCTTGCTAGTGTTTGAAATATGAGGCATTCTGCGGTTAACGGATGCTTTTAGTGTAGTCTTCTTGACATGCATTACATGTGGGACAGTGATTTTTTCATTACTCTGCACACCCTTAAGCTTTTCAGCTAGTGTTACATCTACACAGGCATCTAATTCTGTGGCTGTTTGTCTATACAGATATTTCCTTTTTTCTTTATCACTAGGGTTATCAGAACTAGGCTCTGACGACTGTTTTTCAATATTTGGTTGCTTAGATTTTTCAGAAGTTTGTGTTCTCATAAAAGTATCTGACTGGTTAGGTACAATATTACTCATGAAGACAGATGAGTTTGGTTCTCTTTCAAACTGCATGTTTTCAGGAGTCCCAACAAAAGACATGACATTTTCTGATTTAATTTCCTGATCTGTGTATTCTAATTTATCTAAGGATGATCTTTCTTCATCCCTACTTACTGCACTAATCACTTCTGGAGAAGCTGTATCTTTACCTATCTCATTTTTACTATTACTTTCTTTAAAATATTCTTTCAGGGAAGAAAGAAGATCGTCATCTCCTTCAAGGTCAATGTACTGGATTTGTTCAAAAGCTGAATCTGCAAGTTCTACTGGACCTATTAAATGACAAAGATGGTCATATATGCTATCACCAACTTCCAGAGAAGACTCTCTACTATGAGTATCAGTGATGTGGCTTTCAGTGGATCTAGATATTGAAGAAGCCTCTGTGGAATTCTGCAAGCTTGGTGCATGACGGGATGAACTGTCAATGACAGGAACTGCACCTTTGGCTCGTTCAACAGTGAATGGTTCCAAGATGTCAGAAGTGCTGCTACTTCGAGGCAATGGCTGTTCCTCATTCAAAGCACCAAAAACTTCATTTCCAGTGTCTTCACTTTGTGAAAAATGTCTGACTCTAGTTGAGCGAGGAAGTATTTGAGCATCATCAATATCTGTAAAAGAGTAGGAACTATATGAATATAAAAAATAAGCAGTCATTTTAACCACAGCTAAGTATATGCTTTTAAATTTAAAAAAATTCTGAGATATTTTGTAAGTTCAATTAAAGAAAAATCAAAAACACAAATTTGTTTTTTTTTTAAAAATGATGGACACAAGCCACTAAAGCATGTAGTGTCAATGAATTAGAAAATTACTAAAATACATTTTAAAATGTTAACATGCATAGAAACAGTGAGGTGATAAAACATTTGGAAGTGCACTTAAAGATAGAACTGTGCCAATAAATCAAATAATTCAATCTTGTTCAACTTTTCCTATTTAAGATCCAAGCAGGAAAAGAAATGAAACCTAGATCTTTCCACATAAAACTGATTTAAATGTCCAATTGTAGACTCCTGTAAATTTCTCTGTGTGTCATCTTTTCTTCAAATATTGCCTAACTAATCACATATTATGAGTGGAAATCTTAACCCTCTTGCTAAAAATTCTTTTTCAGGAAAATATCTGTTCTGTGATATTTTATTACAGTATTAACATCTTTTCACTGCCATCAAATAAAGTCATAAAAAAACCCTAATCTACTTTTTAATTCTTGACAAATCTGCTAAGAAGAAATCTTACCTACCTATTATTAGCCCTTTCCATTAAACCACCACCAAACTCTAAAAAGTATCTATAGATAAATTCATATATTTCTTTTTAAGAATCAGATTCTGGAGTCAAAATGGATATTTAGAGATTATTTAATTTAACTCTTACTGAAGTGGAAAATGAGGTCAACAGAGATTTATTTACTTTCTGAAATTCATAAAGTCTGAGAAGTAGGTTTACTGCTCTATGTCACTGCATTATTTTTACTGTCTTAAGTGCCAAGTATATAGCAAAACCTCAAAAACATTCATGAAATTGGAAATGACAAGATGAAATATTATTTAACTGTTCAGATATACAAACATTTTCAAAGAATAATTTTAGAAGTTAAATATGTTTATGAATCCATCATCGTCTTTAAGTTGCCTAGAAAAGATAACTTAAAGAACTTTTCAGAAGCAAGCAAAATGTAATCAATAAATTATTGGACAAAGAGTACGAGTTAGTTGTTGCTACTTATTAGATTTATAATGAAAAAATTAAAAGTAGCACAACTATAACAGAACAATCTAAAGAAAAAATTAGATCCAAAGTAAAGCAGTGACTTGTCCAAGATCTCAAAGTTATTTGTTGATGGTGCTAAGACTTGAACATAGATTTACTTACACTAAACTCTGAGACCAGTTTCCTCATTTATACAATGAGAATTGTCAAGGTATTTTCAGGATCCATGCTATGCATTGATGAAAACAGGCAGTCTTTGTGGTATTTAATGTTATTGTTTATTATATGCATTCAAATTGACAAATTATGATTTATTAATGTATTATTTTGTTATTTAATATTATTTCCTCAATATCACCTTCTTTGCATGAGGTCCAAACTACCCACTCAGATCAATAGAAGTTTGTATTATGTCAAGACTCTTGAAGATATATGTGTATGCTCTGAACATAGGTCAAAATATATAATGTACCTGAAGTTGAAACCACTACATCTTTTCACATTAAGATGAGGGGAATATTATACTTTTAAAAAATGACACTGGCATGCTTTCTTATGCATTTCATTTAGAAATTGTTTTAAATAAAAAGCAAAACAATTTCTTACCAATTTCAGATTGATTTATTTATACTCATTAAGTATTTGTTACTGTGGCAGATAACTAACCCATATTTGTGTACCTGGACAAATGTAAATACTGATTTGTTATACTTCCCTTCCACCTGGAGGACAGATACAACATACACTGCATGTTTCTTTCCATACAATATCCTAAAGGAGTCAACAAAGAATAAATACTACATAACTTCCTGTAAAAGTTCTTAAGGATTTTACAGCTAGAATTTTATAAAAGTTTAAAATTAAGAATTCAAAACACTAAATCTAATTGTTATAGCCAGGGATACTGAAGCAAAAAAATAACAAGTTCTAGCACAGCCTTGGCAACTTAGTGAGACTGTCTCAATAAATAAATAAATAAACAGATAGATTGATAAACAGATAGTAAAATAAAAAGGGTTAGGATATAGATCAGTGGTAGAGTGCTCCCGGGTTCAATCCCTAGTACTGGAAAAAAACAAAACAAAAAACAAACAAACAAACAAAAAAGTGTAAAAAGAACAACGAAACCCTAATGTTAATGCACCAGCACCAAATATATGTCCTTAACGAAAAAGCAGAATAGTAGGTTTGATTTTTAGTTCCCTTTATTGATGTATCATGATTTTTCCATTCTAAAGAAGCCAGGAAATTTTACATTAAGCTGTGTTTAGGAATTTCTTCCTATCATCCTCACCTTGCATATTAGAACACTTACATTATTTCAGCCTTTATTTTCTTCCTAAAAACTTGTCACTACGTATGATCTAAAACTTTCTTGAAGAGCTTTTCAAAAGTGTTGCTGGAGGGAATGGAGTGGTGGCTCAGCAGTTACAGCACTTGCCTGGCACGCATGAGGATGTGGGTTTAAACCCCAACACCATGTATACAACAAGCAATGAAAAACTAAATAAAAGTGATTCTCTCTCATTGTCCCTCACTCTTTGAAACAAAAAAAGTTACTGGATATTTTTCTATCAACAATGTAGTGGTAAACAATTTAAATCTAAATAATTATTTTAAGTCAAGCTTTAAATAATAGTTATTACATGGGCACACGACAATATAAATTGTATAAAATCAAAGAAAAAATAATTGCAACAGGAAATCAAGGTCAACATTTGAATTAAGTATAACTGATTCCAATTTCTTAAATTTAGTTGGGAAAATATGCCTGAACTTTACTGAGGAGAAAAAGACTAAATAGCTTAAATATATGTATATATCCATATACTTATCTGTGTGTATGTATGTGTGTGTTTACATATACACATACAAATTATATTATAAATTTTTCTACATACCAGATGTTTTTCTATGTACCTATTAAACTCATTTAATTCTAAAAATGATCCAGTTAGGAAGTGTCATTAACCCTGTTAAAGATGAAGAAATTATACAAGTGACCTGTCCAGGGTTACAGCTATAAAATGAAGAGCTGTGATTTGAAATAGGGCAGAAATTAGTCCATATTCTAAGTTTCTTAAATAATGTTACATGTTTTATGTTCATGAAATAATTTTTAAAATAAAAAGGGTAAAATTTATTATATTAAGAAACCACAGAGGAGGGATGGAATGGTTGCTCCGTGTTTACAGTGCTTGCCTAGCATGTGTAATGACTCACGTTTGAATCCCAGAACCACTTACACAACTATTGGAGAAACAAAACCAGATAAAAAAAATAAATTGAATCTTTTTCTCTTTCTCACTCACTCTTAAAAAAAGAAAAATAACAAAAGAAAAAGAAACCATGGAGGAGCATAATAATTTAACTCTATAAAGACAAAAATCTTAGAAATCAAAAGCTAGATAAAACAAATATGCATAAATTTACAAAGGAAAAGAACTGAAAAACTTTGTATTACATTGCTAAAAATAATGGTGGCATCAGGTTTGAGTAAAAATGTCCTACAAAACTAATTTTGCTGCTCATATTTTAACTTGAAGAACAGAAGAGTTTAAATTATTTTAACCTAAAGAATCAGAAATGATATAATGGATGAAACAAAGTGTTTTTAACAAGAAAGCTTTTAAAAATATTGAGAAAATGGCTCCTGGAGCAGAGCCTAAAAACTTATAGAAAAGTTGTTTATATCTTTGCATTTTCTTCTGGGGAGATTTTTTTACAACTATTAACGCTAATTTTATATTTTATAGGTGCATTGTATTTATACATAATAGTGGGATTCATTATGCCATATTAATATATGTACACAATGCAATTTGATCAATCTTATTCTCCAGTACCTTTTCTTTCCTTTCCTTCCTCCCTCCCCTGCATAACTTGGCTCTACTCCACTGATCTTCCTAGTATTGTTTTTGTTACTTTAGTACATTAGAAACACACATGCACGCACACACACATTTGTGGGATTTGTTGTAGTATATTCATACATAGTCACAGCATAATTTGGAAAATTTCATTCCTCAGTATTTCATCATGCCCTCTGGGTTTTCTTAATAATGCATAACATTAAAGTATTGGGAATTATTTTTGTATTAATTTTTTTGTAAATATTCTGTTTTAAGAAAAGTATACTTTGCTAGTTTGAAAGATAGTGTATTAAAGTACAATATTAGCTTGTTAACATATAAAAATATCTCTTTCCACCAGAATTTAAGTTTCTTGAGGATTTTTGTCTTGATCATCAGAATATCTCCACTGCTTGAATGAGTACTGGTTACATGGTATGTTCTATATAAACACATAGATAGAAAGAATATCTTTTATTTAAAAAATTAGGAGCTAATTAGTAAATATCAAAGCAGTTCCTCAAGAAAAAAAAAAAAACTCTCAAGGTAGAATAATGACAACACATCTCTAGAAAAGTTTAATAATTTCTGAAATGATTTGCAGAACTAAGTGCCCCCATCCCTCTTACTAAAGTTAAATCATTTCTTGGCCAGGCACTAATATCCACTATAATTCTTTTATGGCACCTGAATTCATAAAATCATTCACATTAGTTTAAATAGAAATTGATGATATATCCACTATAATTCTTTTATGGCACCTGAATTCATAAAATCATTCACATTAGTTTAAATAGAAATTGATGATATATGGAAACATGTTTTTCTTCTGCTAATTACTAGGAACATACACACACACACACACTATAATTTCATATATATACACTCATGCATATATATATATTCTATAATTTCATATATACACATATATTCTATAATTTCATACACACACACACACACATACACACATATATGTGTATATATGTAGTCTATTTGGGCAAAAAAAGGCAATGTATCTCCAAGGTAAGTAATAACCAAACAGCATCTATGCTAGTTAACCTATACATCCTTTGAAGACTATATTTTTAATTTAATGTACGTCATTCAAAGTGGTAGCTGTATTACTGAAATCATATTAAAAGATTTTAACAAACCAAGCTCAAATAAATAATTTTAAACAACTAAAATTTAGCCCACTAAACTACTTTTTGTTTCTACTCTTTTATCCTCTAATATTATTTTCATGACTTTTAAATTTTGGATGTAGAAAAATAACTAATGTTTTTATGGTAAGAAAATTATAGTGTTTTATTTATTTATGAGTATGTTAATACCACCATTTTAAGTCAGCTTCAAATTTTTGTTTTAAACAAGTAATGCAAAATGTTTCAGAAAAAAATCTAACTCAGAATTATGCTATAAGCAGCAGATTATAGTGGGAAAAGCTGCAAAAGATTAATATCCTATAGCATATTAATGATAGTAAAAAAAGGAATTCATGAATAAAGAAGGGCCTACGTGTCTGATTAGAGATGGACAATTCTAATTAGGCAGAATTTAGAAATAGGAGTGTGAGAGACACCAATTTTAATCAGAGAACAGACATTAAAGTATTTTTGCTCTATACAGCTTAAACTTAAAGTAGTAAAGCACTGTTAATAAAATTAGCAATTAGCAGCCTATATACTCTGGCCTAAAAAAGCTGGAGCCTAAAGGCAACAAAAATGGCAAATAAATCATCAGTTCTTGAGAAGTGAATGGAAGGAATGGATCTATAGGCTTAATTCCAGGGTGAGAAGACCCAATACCCAACTAGAATATATTAAATAAGAAACAGTTGCAGAAATACACACAAAATAAACTGTCCACCATGCTTAAGTTCTTTCATATCTGTTTTTTCATTTTTGGCAGTAAAAGCAAATTTGCTTAAGATTGATGATGTGTGGTTTCCTTCTAATCAATTTATCAGGAAAATAAAGACTGCTAGGCTTGGCTACCAAATGTGTGAAAGTACAATCTAGTGCAGTAATTTTCAATGGTTAATGGGAGTGGCCAGAGAGAGCGTGCTTGTCCAGTCACCAGAATTAGCAGAGCTTTAAAACAAGGTGTTAGGTGTTTGTACAACCGCTCCCCCACAATGTATCAAAATCTGAGACAAGGGCATGGGAAAACATATTTTTTCAATTGTTACAGATGAGTCATGTTAAGAAACATTGTCACATTGACACGGTGACAATTCCCTTGAACTAGTCCCCAAAGCTTAAGAAAAACTTCATGGATATTCAGTTATTCAACAGATTTAGTCTATGGATGTATATAAAGTTATACCATATATCATCACATTCACAACAATGTAGGTAGAAAGGACAATAAGAAAGAATAATGGAGAAAAAGGGGCTAACCAAGAATAGGGTACTTTGAAAACTGATGGTCCCATTCTCAAAAAAAAAAAATGTTAAAAACAAACAAAAACAAAAGTAATAACACACACACACACACACACACACACACACACAAAACCAGGGCTGGGAGAGTATTCAAAAGAATTTCCTTTTACCCCCTAAATTTTAGAGTATCTGGTAAGTATTTTTCTGATAAATTCTATTTCTAACCAAAAGCTAGAATGTAAGTTTCACTGTCTTCTTCTTTTGTTGTTGTTAGTTTGGTGTAGTTACAGAAACCTTGATTCCTGATCTGAGAGGTACAACCAGGAAAAATGTTATTATGTATTCATTCAAGTCCATACTTTCCTGTTCCTTTTTCTTCTTAGTTCTCACTTTGAATGTACTTCAATTGTTTGTACATCAAACTAAAGTAAATTTACTCAAACTACAGGGCAATAATCAATTCAATACTTCAGATTTCTTCAATATAAATTGGCTTAAGAATAATCCATTCCAATTTTTATGGTGCTATTTTTTTTTTTCACCATTAGAAGGTTAGTTCAATATTTTCCAAATTTTTCCTCTTTGGAACCTGAATACTACAGGCTGTCAATATGTTATGTATCTGGAAAGAAAAAGAGAAATATTGGGCTACACAATTTTAAACAGGACTTCTGGGGGCCTGATGTTGATGGACATTATGAGTCTTTAATCTTTTCCTCTGTATACCTATTTACATCTTCTAGAAAGCATTCGAAATTTCTGCATCAGGTTTAAAGATGGAAACTTTGTGCATAAGTCAATTTTTAGGAAAAATGTGTTTTTTTCCCCTGTCATTACAAAATGACATACTCACCTCTTTTAAGGAGTTCTAAGAGGAAAATGATTTTTAATTCTAACTAACCAATTCTGATTGTACTTTTACATGTGCACGAGTGTAAAAACTGACAGCAAAAGTATTTTAAGTTATCAATAAATTAACATTGGTTTAGGAGACATGTATATTTTCTCATATACCTTCCCATATAACCAACATTTTAAAAAATGAACATTACTCTGATGATTCGATATAAAGTTTGTTTTGTTTTAGTGATTGGTGGTCTCCTCTTGGGAGACATCTATGGTATAAACATGCATTACTACTTAACCACCTAAGGAAAAAAAATCAAACATAAAGCAAAATATTAGCCATTTACAAACAAAAATATTGGACATTGGCACAGCACTAAACTTAGCACTTCCAGAATGAACTGCAAGATAGCATTAGAGTTCAAATAACTCAAAATGTTGATTTTTCAATCATTTCCCAGCTCCCATACCTCCCCCAAAGAAATTAACTTTTAAGAGTTTGATTATGCAAAACTTGAAAGCAGAGGATTAAAAAGTGAAAAAGGTGGTGCAGAAATTAGCAGAGGTGAAACTACCTGAAAGCTCATCAGAAAGGGGAGTGAGAACAATATCAGGCAAGAAGGGTTTGGAAGTATGGATCAGAACAGGAGCACTTTTAGCACTGCGTATATAGGCCGATGGCAGAGCACATTCACCAATGGATCGGCTTCTCATGGCTTTAAAAAAGGAAAAGAAAGAAGTGGGGAAGGAAAAAAGAAGAGTGACTATAATGAAAGGCTTGTGTCACAGAAAAAGCAGCAACAGAGAAAACTAAAAGATACAAAGGAAGGAAATTTTAAATTAAAACATTTCAGCACGGCAAATACTGGCAAGCTGTAAGAAAAGAAGTCAGAGAACACACACATTTTGAATGTAATTTTTTTGGTGTAAAGCAGGAAAATGCTTTTTATTATTAGCAAATATAATGGAACAGCATTAAAAACAGCAGACACTAGCACGATATTCTCAAAACCAGGAACTGAGAAATTTGTTGAATGGAAATTTTGAAAGGAACTCAATACCATTAATTCAAAGAAAAATTTGGTACCATATTTGGGCATTTCTCTAGGCAATTCTCAGTCATTCTTAATGAAGTTGAATTCTAAAAACTAGCCATTCCTATTTTCAAATCCTTCTCCAAATAAAGTTTTCAAGTCACTACAGTCTTTTTTCAGAAAATTTTATGTGAATCATAGTTAAAAGGATTATATTCTCATGGTTAGGATTTGTTCCTTGTAGAAGAAAGCATATTCAATCAGCATCTCTTATTTATACTAAAATATAATAATGTAATTAGAATTTTAAGTGGAAACATTAAAAGAATTTGCAATCAGCATTAAAAATCATGTTCTTGAGAAAGACAATTTAGTGTTCACTAAAATCATAAACATAAGAACTTTAAAAACTTTTTAAAGGGGCTGGGGATTTAGCTTAGTGGCAGAGCGCTTGCCTAGCACTTGCAAGGCCCCGAGTTCAGTCCTCAGCCCTGAAAAAAAAAAAAACTTTTTAAAAATAAACTTTAAACTTTAAGATGTTTAAAAAAATCATATTTGCAGCTACATTTAATACTTTCTTTAAAAGTCATGCTTTTGTAAAATTAAAGACAAATTTTAGTTGACTTAGAAATAAACTAGAAATTAAAACTTCTCAGAGATTTTAAATTTTATTTTTAGGAAATACTGATTAAATGAAGCTATATGTATTGTTATATATGAATAGAGTACTTAAACAATATCACATAACATTCAGTGTAATAATGAAAAAGGTGGAGCAGTTAGAATTTTAACATCATTTAAAAACTACAGGCAGGGAGAGAAACTCAGAATGTCAACAATTATTATACATGTATATGTTCATTTTAAACTATAGTATGGTGGGATTATAGGGGAGAGAGACATGAGTTCAGGGAAAGGATGAAGGTGCATTGATCTGTCTAGGATTGGCTTTA
Organism: Aplodontia rufa; assembly: GCA_004027875.1. Taxonomy (NCBI): domain Eukaryota; kingdom Metazoa; phylum Chordata; class Mammalia; order Rodentia; family Aplodontiidae; genus Aplodontia; species Aplodontia rufa. The sequence goes on along the minus strand of PVKS010003456.1, from coordinate 32,206 downwards.
ACTATCTCACTATGTCAATATTCATGTATGTATGAATAAGTAACAACAATTCCCTCCAATATGTAAGACTATGTCAAAGTAAAAAAAACAAAAACAAAACACTCAGTTCTTGGATGCCTGAATTCCTTAACCTGTCACATAAGACCTTTTTGACTTGTCTATAGTCACATATCACTTACTCGGACTTTGTATCTTTCTACTATTCCTCATGCTGCTGTCACACAGAATTTTATACTCTTCCCTAAAAGTTTCATGCTTTTTCATAACAACATTACAGTTTTGTATGCTGCTAATGTCTGTGGTCTCCTTTTTCTTCCTGACATCTTTTCATTATTATACTGACTGTTATGTGATGTTGCTTAAGTCCTCTTTAGTACTTGAAATGTCATCTAATTTAAGAACTTTTTTGACCCTCCTGTACAATTATTTAACTTGACAATACCGCAATGGATTTAAAAAAAATAGTAATTTCTCCTTTTCAGTAGACTGCATACTTTTATGCTAGCCTCAATTTTTCAAAAGTAAGAATTATATTCTCTTTGAATGCCTAGTACTTGGCACATATGAGGTCAATAAACTTTTAATGAATAGTGATAACTGGAGTTCAGTATAATCATTTGAAAAACAAAAGCTTCAGACTGTGAAGATACAGAAAACAAAAATATTAACTCAAACTGAAAATATTTAGTTTATAACTAGAAAAAACAATCACAGATTTTCAAAATATGTTACGAATGTTGGCAAAATAAAAAATTTTCTTAAGAGCTGTTTTCAGGTTCATCTGTTAGCAAGATATGAAAAGTTGGAGTAGTTAAGATAATGGCAACAATTTCAGTGAATGACTTGCCATATAATGTTTTAAAGGTAAGTGTAGTTTAAAATTGAACTGATATGTAAAATTTCAGAATGTGACCCTATGTGAGTTTTCCTGCTAGATTCTTTTTCTTGTGAAAATGACTAACATTTTTTATAATCCAATTAGAAATAATAAAAAGTTACGTTGACTTCAAGATAATTGCTCAATAAACTTGTTAGATCATAGACCAAAACACACAGGCAAAACTAAGCAATGCTTACGCATAATAACCATCCACAGTATACCCAGATGTGAAATAAAGACATTGTTTAAAGAAAACTAAATGGAATCAAGTTTTAGATTCTATAAGCAAATCACATATTTTTCCTTGGGGAATAACAATTCCTTTTCCGTCCCTTCTTTCCTACCACCAACTTAAAGGAAAAGCTCAGGCATTTCCCTTGAACTTTTTTGTATTTCTAGTGGCATACATTTGTGTTATAATCTTGAATGAATTATTCAAAAGTGGGTTATGTTTTCCTATATATTTTTCAAGTCTAAAGTCAGTGTTGTAATATCACTAGCTCCCTACCCCATGTGAACAAGGCTACGATTTTACAACACTTATACTTGGCTAAATTCCCTGAATTACATACTATGACCAGCATTTTAATTCTGCTCTTTTAACTCCAAAATTATTATTATACTCAGATAACATTTATTCAACTTACCTACACATTTACCAATTTCTTTGATCACTTATTCCTTCTTACATCTCAGACTTCAGTCTTAGTATAAATTTTCTTTTCCCTGATATATTCTTTAGAAGTTCCTTTCATGAAAGTCAGACAGTAGCAAAAATTTTTAGTTTTTGGGTTTATTGTTATTCTTGAAACTTACTCAGTACAAAATTCTAAAAGGACAACTGCTTTTTCCTTAGCACTTTAAAATATTATTTTACTTTATCATCTTCCATTGTTGGTACTAAGAACATTATTTTCAGCATAACTCATTGTGTTGCAGATTCTCCATTTTTTTCTCTTTGCAGCTTTTAAATTCTTGTCTTTCCATTCTGTAGTGTTAGCGGAACATATTTAGGTATGGGTTTCATTTTATTTAGTTTAATATGTGCTTCTACTTCTGTAGACTTATTTTTCATCAATGATTTGCTACTCTTAAAAAACAGCACCTCTTCTTCATTTTCTCCTCTGGAATTCCGATTAGACATATTAGACCTTTTTATCCCATTCTACATATTTTGAAAAATCGCAGTCCAACAACAGGAATCAAAATCTGTTAGTAATCTAAATCTGTTTTCATTTTGCTAACATAACAACAGCTTATTTTCTTATTTACTGAATAATCTTTGTGAGTTCATATTTAGTTGATTTTAATGTGTGCAATTTCTGGAGGGCTAATTCAGACTGCATTTCTCCAGAGGTAATTTTTTCATTTGCTTGAAACCAACTGCCAGCAAGTACTACTTGCGAGAAATCAACTTTTACCCTTGTCAAGATCCCCAGTTTAATATGAAAATCTTCAATTCTTGTCTCCAAACTTGAAGCCTGGTAGAGTCTTTAGTTTAGATACTCAAAGTGATTATCAGCAATTTACTCTAAGTTCATCTCACTTATCCAGTGTGCTAACTGCTCATTATTCTATTTTAAGCAACTAGCTTTATTTTTTTTAGGAGAGCCTTAGAGATGTCCACTTTTGCACACCCAACAGTGTAATAAAAAAGCAAAAATACCTAATAGTGCCAGAATGTCTAAAATAACAAGTTTACTTTATTGCTGGCAGTAAGAGTCTTCTAATAACTTAAAAAAAAAAACCTATTTTTTCTCAGTATTTCATTAAAAATTTCAAACATATAGAAAAGGTTAAAAGGTTATAATGATGCAGACATGTATACTTCCTAAATTCAAAAGCTTTTAACATTTTGCCAAATTTATTTTATTTTTGCTGTATATATGTTTCTGCTGAAGTAAAATTAACAAAAACCATAATATCAATAGCCAATCATATTCCAAATTACCTACCAATGATTTTAATAACTTTTTTGAAGCCAGGGTTCCATCAGTGTTCACATATTACACTTAGGTACTTTTTTAAAAAAAAATCTAATACAAATCCCACTCCCAACTTTGAAAAAAGATATTGTCTTTTTGAAGAATCTATGTCATTTGCCTCATAATATAAACTACATTCTAGTTTTAATCATTTCCTCCTGGAATCATTTAACTTATTTTATTTCCTGTATGTACTATATAATCTAGAAGTTAGATATGTAGGCTTAAGTGATTACCTCCAGATCCTCTATTATAAAGATATATTTACTCTTGACATGTGAATAATTTGTGGGATGATTCATGGCTACAAGTGAACATTCTATTCTCAAGCAAACTTTTACCTAATGGCTTTAGTATCACCTAATGATCCTTGCTTAAATCTATAAGTATTTTAAACTAAGATTTTTAAAAAATTCCTTCACTTTTTCGATACACACTAGCTTAAATTTTTTGGTAAAGAGCTTTAACTCCACACCCCCCCTATACATCACACATACACATGTTTGGGTGTCATGACTATTGCATTTTTTATGCTTTGATCATACGGAAGATCCCAAGTGACTTTTAAACTTATTCAAATATCATCTTCATTCACATCTTTAAAAAAAAAAACAGAAGAAGAAGAAGTAGAAAAAGAAGAAGAAGAAGCAGAAGCAGAAGCAGCAGCAGCAGCAGCAGAAGCAGAAACAGCAGAAGCAGCAGAAGCAGCAGCAGCAGCAGCAGCAGCAGCAGAAGGGATAGTCCTTGCTCAGGATGCAAAGGCAGGAGGATCTCTTGAGCCCAGAAGACCAGCCTGGGCAACATAGTGAGACTCCATCTCAAAAATAAACAGTCAACAAAACAAGAATGATAACAATAACAACAAAATTAAAAACACAATTTTTTCAAAGCATACTACAATGGAGCAAAATATTTGATAACACAATTAATGGTAAGCATGTAGAAGAAACAGGAGCTCTTTATTGTGAATGAAAGTATAAATTAGTATAGTCTCTTTTGGGGGCAAATTAACCTTAAATCCTACAGATATACCTGCATATGTGCATAAAGTAACTAGAATACATAAGTGTATCTATACTATTTTAATAGCACAATATTATAAAATAAATATCCATTTTCAGGACATAGGTTAAATTATGGTACTTCCATGTAATGAAATAAGATGTAGGAAGTTCAACACTTTTTGATGTATAAGTTATCTTACAGATACATTATTATAGCTTGATATGATTTATCTCTTTTAAGAATCCCTTCCTCCACACTCCACTTCAGTCACACTGACTTTCTTACTCTTCCTCAAAAACCCAAGCATATTCCTGGCTCCAGGGTTTACTTTTCTTACTATCTTGAATGCACTTCTTATAGGTATTTGCTATGCTCATTCTTTCACTTTATTCAGGTCTCTGCTCTTATGCCATATGATAAAACAGGCTTTCCATGACCTATGAAAAAATCAATCCTATTTCCCCAACCTTATTACTACCTAGTCCTTTGTTGTTGTTTTTAAAATGTTGATTTGCTTTGTTTTTAAGTTTTAAAAATTTCTTCCTAACCCTTTGTACTGCTTTACTTTTCTTCATGACTTACTACTATCTGATATGTTTACTGGTTTATTACCTGTCACCCAACATTAGAATTGTCAGCTCCAATGAACTCTGCTTTGTTCGCAACTGTATCCCCAATGTTTAGAACAATGCTTCCATACTGAATACTTAGTAATTTTTCATTCAAATGTATAAAAGCCATGGTTCACAATAGTATAGACATTATGCTATATGCCTGTATTTGCATAAAGCATTTTTTAGAAGGCTGCTCAAGAAATTGGTAACAGTGCTTATCTCTAGTGAGGTGAACTGGGATGGTAGTGATGAGACAAAGACTTACTGTATTGCACACATTTTTTATCATAGACAATTTTTAACCACATATACTTACTAAGAACATAAAAAAATTAATTTAAAAATTTTAAGAAAATATATCTGAAAAGAATATTTTAATTTTATCTGCTGCCCTTTAAAGGATTTTCTAACTTTTTTGCAGGTAACTTCCTTAGTAAAAATTTCAATGTTTTAACTTTTTGCTTGAGAAGTTTATTCACTGAACAAACCAAACAAAGTTGTTTGACCTAAGTACTGGAAAGTAATCACATCGGCTGGTTTCAAGATGAATATTTTATTAAATACTATTTAAAAGGCTAGAAATTCATACACCAAGTTGTAAAAATGATTACATGTCACTAGACAGCTAATGGATCTCTATGCTTCCGTAAACTTTATAAACTAAGCATAAATCCTATAATCAGAAAAAAATTAGAAAGTACTTTAAAATAATTTCAGTGTTTAAATAAGCATTTAAATGTAAAAAGATTCCTTCCTAATATATAAATATTTTCTGTAAACTTGACATTAAAATGGAATAAACAGATTTTGGATATAATCAATATTTTCCTATGATTCCAAAAAGTAATTGTATATTGAAAGTATCATATTAATTTTAATCCATGATTATCCTTTTTCCTTATATTATTTCTTATTCCTGCTTCATATATACAATTAAAACAATTATGTGCTTACTTTATAAGGCAACTCTGAAAATGTGATCTCTTTAAAGGACTTTAAATAAACCATAATTTTTAATTCTTAAAACCCTTTTAGAATGTAATTCTAAAACAGGATAAAATGTTTTAAGTACAAAGATGCTTATTATAATGATTAACAACAGCACAAAAGGAGGATAAATAAAACATTTAGTCATAGTAAATCTTCTTTATTAAACTGTATTCTGTTACCTAAGATGTTGATTTTAATGCTATATAACAGGAAAACATTCAGTAAATAATGTTAAGTAAAATAAAACTTGTAAATTTTCCTATTCTCTTTTTATTTCTGTATCTTCTTTTCAAAGTGTAATTCTAATACTTTAGAACTATTTTATAGAAGACATATTATTACAATAATGGTTTTTAAAGTTAGTAATGTTTATTACTGATTATCATTCAATATAGACACATTTCCATGAAAAATTCTTTTTTCTGGAATCATAAGATTGTAAAGCCAGAAATAGCTGCAAGCAATTTTGTTTTAGATATGAAAAGTATTACCATTTCCACTACACAGATGAAGTAGTTAAAGCCTAGAAAGGTTTGATAAATTATTCAAGGTTATCTAGCTACTTAGTGATGAAAGAGAGTAAGAAAAGAGGTTAGGACAAAACTTCCCTTGTTTTTCACTGCAGTACTCGTTCTACCACAATTCACACCAAGTTATAAACCTCTGAGAGGAAATGAAATCAGATGTAGCTACAGCAACAATATGCTGAGTGATATTATTGCTAGAAATTTCATATTAGTGCTTCTTCATTGCTATTTCCTAGACTACAGAAATTTCTTCCTGATTTGTTAACAGTAGCAGGGAAACTAGCATAGATTTCATCCCAGACTGAGTTATCTGCCAGTAGAGAGCATGAATTCCTTGTTGGAACTATGTAAAGCCAATCTACATAATTGTAGCACTGAAAATTAACTACCCTAAATTTCCATGTTTGTGAGTATACTCATTTAACAGTTGTATACCAGTTAACATTCAAGTTCTATAAACTGTGTGAGTATATTCATTTAACAGTTGTATACCAGTTAACATTCAAGTTCTATAAACTGAATCGGAGTTCTACTTCAACTTTGCAAAATAACGTTTTAAAATCAGGGATATCTACAGTAAAATGGACTATATAAAAACAGTAATACAAGATAAAAATTTATTGCATAAAAGGATTGAATTGCATGCTATTGGACTTTGAGTACTACTAAGGAAATAAAGGTTCGTTATACAGGTCCTTTTCACAACAACAACAAAAAAATCAACTGATAAGAAAACTGCATATTTATATGCATTGTTTTTAAGGACTGTTAAGTGTACTGCTCTGTGCCAGTCTCATGATTTTGAAGAGTACATACCAACAGTTTTTTGCCGTACAATACTCCTTGCCTTTTCAGTGCCTGGGGAGCCAGTGGTTGTTGCACTTCTCTGTCTCATTGGGGCTTGGCCAGGCTGATCACGACTCCATCCTCTAGAAAATGACTTGTCAACTGAAACTTTCGGAAATTCATGTCCAACTCCTAGAAATGTAGATTTTTCAATCTCAAATACTGTCACCTGATCAATAATACTATCTTTAAATTGCATGTGCTGTGCTATGTTACCTCAGATTCTTAGGCTTACTTATAATAAATTACGAAATAACAAAAGAAAATGTTGTGTACTGTTAAGACTTTTTGAGCTTCATTTTATACAAAAAAATCATATTGTAAAACTTATGTAGAATTAAAAAATTATATAATCAACAATAAACTACTATAAATTCTGACACTCACTTGCTTTGTAATAGAATAAAACACATGGATAAGAAAAAAGGAAATGTGATAACCAAAAGTCATCCTGTAGTCAAGGTTACTTAATTTCTACCTGCCAATAAGAGCTACCTCGGAAATATAGTTCAGGCTTCTTAATACCTTGGAAAAAGGGTTAAGTATGACTTAGTTATAGTGTCTAGCTAGCACTTAATTATTAAAAATACAAAATATTAACAAACCAAGAATTATAAAAACATGTCCTAATGATATAATCATTATTCTACTGCCCCAACCCCTTTAAACATCTGACACATACATATCTCACACCTATGGATCATTTGCTTTTAGTTAAAACAAAGAAAGTACTTTCAAAAAATTTTCCAGGGCTGGGGATACAGCTCAGCAGTACTCCAGTTGTAGGGCACTTTCCTAGCACGTGTGAGGCCCTGGGTCCAATCCGTGGCACCCTCCTCCCTGACCACACACTCTCTTCAAATAATTCTATATTATATATTTTTAAAACAGTGAAATAAAATCACTCTTTCAGTTCTAACTAAAAATTGTTTATGTTAAAAAAGGAATGGCAGGGCTGGGGTAGTGGCTCAGCAGTTATGGAGATTGCCTGGCATGTACGAGTATGTGAGTTCAAACCCCAGTACCATGTACACAACAAAGTGTCCAAGGAATGAAAGTCACATGAAAAAGGTCACAGGCCTACAGGAGGAGGATCACAAATTCAAAGACTTATCAACTTAGTAAGACCCTGTTTCAAAATAAAATTAAAAGGGCTACAGATGTAGCTAAGTGGTACAATATCTCTGAGTTCATTCAATTCCCAGTACAGCAAGAAAAAAAAATGTATACACTTCCATTTTGGTTAATTATTAAAATAAAATATGTAAGGGGCTGGAGCGGTGGCTAGGCGGTTACGACATTTGCCTCGCACATGTGAGCACTCAAGTTCAAATCCCAGCACCACGTACACAACAAAGTGTCAGAGGAACAAAAGTCACATGAAAAACTGAAATTGCTTTTCTCTCTCTCTCTCACTGTCCTTCTCTCTCTTAAAAAATAAAATAAAATATGTGAGAATAACTTTAAATATGTATAGAACACACTTTATCTCTTACAAAATTTCTACTGACTTTAACACTAAGAAAAATTACAGGGTATTTACAAGTTTTACTGTTAGAAAATTTAATGTCCAGGGCATAAAGACGGGAATAATTAAGAAAAAACACGACTTTTACATGCCTCCCTCTCCCTAGCTTGGTTTTTCCCAACTCCATTATATAAACAAATTTATATGAAGCACCTCTGAACAACTCTTACCTTTCCCTTTGTGCTTTTTTTGCTTCTGTTCACTCAGCTTATCCAATGGTAAATCACTGAGATCCAAACTATATAAATTCCTAGCTAATACTTTAGTTAGTGTCTCCATAGTTAGGGACCACTCAGTGGCCAACTCTTCCCAATAGGTCAATGATGACAATACTGACAGTAAGTCATCCCAAAGTTCACGTGAGATGTATACATTTAGATTTGCTTTGATCCAGGCAACTATAAGAGTCTATAAAGACAAATATTCAGAAATAACAATGAAATGTGTCAGAATGTGACCTCAAAATCAGATATTCAATTCTTTAAAAACTTACCTAAAAACAAGAATTTTGAAACATAATATCCATGGGACTTTATTCATACTAATACTTGTAAAAGTAATTCATGCAATCATTAGCATCTACTACAAATTTCAACCAACCCCTAACACTCCAATAATCCAAACTGGGAAAAAAAACTCCCTAGAGTTATAACTATCTTTTATGCTGCATTACCTTAATGTTTAAATGAAATAAATGCTAAAATGCTAAAAAGATAAGTCTTTACAGTATTTAGTGTTGAAATTACTAAACTAAAAAAACCCAGACTTACGTTCCCAAATTAAAGATGAAAATTATTATAATTTTACTAATATTAAAAAAAATGATTTAGAGATACACTCAACTTAATGAAATGTGTTTTGAAAAACTATATGTAAAATAAGGTTAAAATTAAAGTTTATCTTAAAGACATCATTGGAATTAAGGGTGTTCAGTAATAAATCCAATTACAGAATTTTTAAAAAGGGCAGAGACTACTGATCAGCTATTATCCTCAGATTTTGTGAGTTTCTATGGAAGATCTGTCCTCCTATTGAAAAAACAAGTCACAAAATAAAAAGTTTTCAAATGCTTAACTCAAGCCAGTTGTGAGAGCGCATGCCTATAATTCCAGCTACTTGGGAGGGTGAGATAGAAGGACTGAAAATTCAAGGCCAGCTTCAGCAAATTAGTGAGACTCTGTCTCAAAATACAATATAAAAAAGGCTGGGGAGATAGCTCAGTGGTAAAAAGCACCTCTAAATTTAAAAAAAAAAGCAGCTAATTCTATAAATTTTATTAATTAATTCATATATAAATTTAAGCATGAAAAGTAAAGGTGAAAAATGAGCCAAGTTTAGAATGGCTGTTACTAGTGACCTCTCATTCTTTCTTTAAATGTGCCAACTACAAAAAAAAGACATCTCTAATTTTATCTTCTTATAGCTCCCATCACTGGGTTAGTTATGCCAATAGGGAAATTAAAAAGAAAAAAAGGAGTTCAGCAAACACATACTGCTGTTTTTAAAGGGTTATTTACCAACAAAACAGATTTTTAGATAAAAGGTTTGTTTTTAAAAAAATTTTAAACAGTTGTACTTAATGGCCAAAAAATCAGATCTGAGAGAGCTTTTAAAATTAAGAACCATTTTATCCATGTATTTGCTTTAAATCTGTCATCCTAAAAATATATTTTGTTTTCTACTTTTCAAAGACTATCTATTAATATAAAGTCAGAACTTCTATCTTCAGGTTGAAAACTACAGTATATAATTTTTATATAATCAAACTATCACTGATGCTTCAAATTAAGAAAAAAGGACTATAAAGTCTCTAGAACAGCTAAGAATGAATTTTGATTGTTTACTAGTTTTTCATTACCATAGAACAACTTAGTTTTTTTTCCTAACAAGCCCAGAGATTTAAAAACTGATAAAGCAAACAAAAAGGCTATTACTCCTAAAGTCCTCTGATAGCTTTTTGCAACCATACATACACATGCCACATGAGATAAAATTAACATCATCACCCTTTGTGACAACACTTTTTTCACAGACTTAGTATCTCCTCCATTCATACTAGGTTGTGAGTTGTATGTATGACCAATAGACATCTTTTAATTTAGTTCTAGAAAAGATCCTTTAATATGAATTGATTTCAGATTCAAATCTTTTTTCCCAGGTAACATGCTCAGGTTTCAATGAATACTTTAAAAATACATATATCCATCTATTCATCTATTTATTTTATTATTATTGCCTGGAAAAGTGGTCCTGCAAGTCGACCTGCCAAGGTCATATTTTTTTTCCCCTGGAACTGTAGAAAAGCTTGTGATGACATCTTCAGTACAGACTCCGTGACTCTAAGCAACACGAGCAGCATCTGTTCCCTTAAAGTAAAAAGATTAATTAATGTCTTCTTTTTGCTTTTGATTAGCAGTTAGCTTTCAAATTAATATTTATAATAAAAATAGTATTCTTTTTGGAATAACTCAACTACTAAGTATCTTCAAAAAATACTTCAAATTTTAGAATTCATTAAACACTGAAATTAAAAATTACATTTATCTATGTCATTTTAAAATCATTTTTGGCCACAATACCCTCAGATACAAATAAAGTTACACTTGTGGTTTTAATAAGGATTATTTAGAAGAGGAAAAGAAAGAATATTGACTCTTTTCATTTTTTTCATTTTGGCAGTTTTAGCATCTTTTATTCTTTTTGTGTATTGCAAGTCAAGCCAATTCTAACATTGTCCTTACATTCCCTCTTTTTCCTACATACTTACCATTAAAACAAACAAAAATAATATATCTGATACTCTGGAAACTGATTTAATCTCATATGAAAAAGAGACTGACAAGGGAATTTCAGTTGGATATACAGTCAGGCTAGAACTTAAGTACCTATCATAGCCTCTTTTTGGCTATTCTGCAGGCCCATTCCAGGCACAGCTTTATATGAGATAGTCACTGTGGGAAATATGACCAAGGCAACAATAGGTCCCAGGTCTAGATGTCATGGTTTTTCTGGGAAGTAAGGGCAGAATCAAACAGAAAACTATCACTCAATTAAAAATATACTGAATTTATTAGCAAACAAATACAAGCAATCATTCAAACAATAGAAATCTAAAGTGTCATATTTGTAAACTTAGACTTTTCGCTTAGCTATATGAAATGAAAAGCTATATGAAATCAACTACCTATACAATAAAGTTTATATTTTACAAATAAATCTTACCTGATTTATGTTCAAAAATATCTTAAGTCATTCATATATCAGACAATCTTTTCACTTTATAATATAGTAAGAATGATTTTAAAAAAGAGAGAGAGAGAGAGAAGGACAGTGAGAGAGAGAGACAGAGAAAATCAATTTTTATTGAGTTTTTCACATGGACTTTCATTGCTCTGACACTTAGTTGCATACGTGGGTGCTGGGGTTTGAACCCGTGTACTTGTGCATGCCAGGCAAGCACCATAACTGCCAAACCACCGCTCCAGCCCCTATAGTAAGAATGATTTTAAATAATACAGAAAAGTACTGGAAATTCAACATAAATAAATGAATTTTCTAAAGTGCTATGACTTTAGGAGAACTTAAAAAATTAAGGGTGGGAATAAACACAAAACTCTAAAATTGTGCTCCATAAAGCAAGACTCTCACTACAACCTGGCACATCACTGATTTAAAGAATATAGAAAGAAAATAAAGGACTAACAAAAAAAAAAATGGTTCAGTGAAGTACAATTTCTGAGGTCGGAAAGACTAATTCAAATCTCTGCTCACCACTTACTGGCTGCATGAACAAAAACAAGTTACTTAATCTACTTGTGAGTATAATCTACTTGTGAGTAAGAACTGTTCCTTGGGACTGGAGCAGTGGCTCAGTGGCTACAGTGCTTGCCTGGCAGGTGAGAAGACTTCAGTTCAAACCCCTACACCACATACACAGTGAAGTGTTGGGGAAGCAAGAGCCTGATGAAAAATAAATAAAATTGATTCTTTCTCTTTCCCCCTCTCTCTCTCTAAAAAAAAAAAAAAAAAAAAAAAAAAAAAATAATTTTGCTTGTAAAATAGATATAGTCTCTATGCCATACAATGCAACAAAGAATAAGAAACGCATATAAGCGCTTAGAAAAGAAACGTAGCACAAAGAACTGTTTAGAATAATTACGTCTATATGAAATTCTATTAATATTGTTAGTAAAGAACTTTTTCAAAATAAAGCTGCTTTTCCTTATGTAGCAAAATTTAAATAAGGTATATCCTTTTCACCAAGTGTTCCACTTTATGAGTCAAAGGAGGAAAATTAAATATATACAATGATGTCCACTGATTTCTCCTTTCTCTAAAACAAAAAGAAACAACTACATGTCCATCATTAATAGGGACTGGTTAAGAAAATTATTTATACATATGATATAACAATGTATTATGTTAAGAAATGTAATAAATAGAAAAATAAGACAACTTGTATATACATATGTGTGTGTGTGTGTGTGTGTGTGTGTGTGTGTGTGTATTCAATTTAGGGACCAACACAATTTTGACAAGAACTATACAAAGGTACACATATAAGAACGAAAGGAAATGAGGGGAAAATATGAGTAAAAATATGTAGGAAGAGGAAAACAGATTTAAGAAGATAGTTTTGATGATAACAGGGAAACTTGGCAGACATTCATTTTAAAAGTTTGGAAATGTGCTCAGAAAAAAGTAATTTGATGATGCTGGGAAGAAGTGTCCTATCAATCATGTTTCAGAGGGAAAAAGTAGGTAGGAAAAAATAGGCAGGGGCCTGATTAATGAAGCTTTGAATGCTAGATTGAAGAATCAGGCATTCACACATTCAGTGTATCATCTTTTCATTCATTCATTCATTCACACATGTATAAATTCATTTCTCTACATATGTATTTGTTTCTTTGGGTAGGTAGGTCATCGTATGCATTATTCAGAAAAATAATCCAAGGGGTCTTGTGGAAGCTTGATCAAAAATGTGTGAAATAAAATGAAAGGGATTATTGTCACCATGATTATTATATATTATAAATTTATTCATTCAGTAGGAGACCCTATAGTATTTTAACAAGCCCTGTTCACAGATGCTATTCCTCTAAAAATTATTATACTTGTGTACACAATAAAGAAAAAATATATAAAGGATAGAAACTTTTTACCAAGTCCTTTTGTCCATTGATACTTGTACAACCATGTACCGATAAATGTTAAGAATGCGTTTGCACATATCTGTGTGCTCATCCAGAAGATTTTTTATTTCATTTGCAGGTTCAAGAAGAAATATGTTTGATGAGTTTATAATGAAGACCTGAGACAAAAGAAATCATTAGCTATTCACAATGGAATTTCAAAGGCAATTTTTTTTCAAAGAGAAAATTAGATGCTGATCATTAGGAGATCTACAGCAAACTTAAAGGCACTGTGGGTTAATTCTAGACCTACTTCTAATACCAGCTTAGTATCTGAAATTTAAACTCATTACATTTGCCTATTTTTATGTTCATTTAGATAGATACAAAAGTATTAGGTACTCAAAAAAATGAAACAAATGTGAAAAAAGCATTTCTAAACTGAAAGCTTTTATATAATAACACTATTGGTCTCAAAAAATGAAAAGAACAATGAAGTTTAAGATAAAAGATGATATCAAAATTAGGAAAAAGTTTCTGAATGAGTTGTACAAACACTTTATCCCTTTTTTTCTTACTTATTCTTATGTGTGTGTATCTGTTTTGGTGAAAATTACATAAACAGATAGCATATTATAAATATTTCTAATGAGGGGCCAAAAGAGGTATCTTTAATTAAATTCATTATAATCAATTAATTGTAAGTTGTTATAAAGGACAAAGTTATTATAATGGTAACATCAGTGTACAGATGCTCAAGGATACTTCAGAAGAACAGAATATTAGATCAATTACAAATTTACAATATTTACGTCTTCTGTGCCCACAATTCTGATTCAAATCTCCTGGAAAAACTATATAACTAAGTGCAATTGTAAAATGTAATGAGAGAAGAGAATATTAAGCCAATTTTTTAAAACAATGAATAGAACTAATTCTGAAAAATCTAGTTATGCTCACCAAGAAAAATAAGAAAACAAAGCAAATAAACAGAAAGAAAATGAGGACAGAACTATAGATTCAGTAGAGAATTTAAAAACGATAACTCAGTACCCTGGAAAGTATCATATTAAGTGAAATCAGTTGAACTCAGAAAGTCAAGGGTCATGACATTCTCTCTCATATGTAGAAGCTAGAGGAAAAAAAAATTAAAAAGGATCTCATGAAAATAGAAGGGAGTCCAGTAGAACTGAGGAAGGGGATAAGGGAAAGGAAAGGGAGTGAAAGGTACTGGGGAATGAAATCAAATTATGTACATGTACAAAGATGTCACAAAGAATCCACTATTTTGTATAATCATACCAATAAAAAGGGACAACTCACAAATAACTTCCTGTCAATAAAATGAAATTTTAATGATTTATTTTGTTTATTTATATACTTTTAAAGAGAGAGGGACAGTAAAAGAGAGAGAGAAAGAATATCAATTTTATTAAGTTTTTCATGTGATTTTTGTTGCTCCAACACTTCATTATGTACGTGGCACTGGGGTTCGAATAAGCGCCATAATCACTGAGCTACCTCTCCAGCCCTTAATGAATTATCTTATGGAAAACAATAAATTGCCAAAACTGACTCAAGAAGAAACAGAAAAGATGTACATATAAATACATGAAAGAAACTGAACTGGTAAACCAGGCCTCCCTGGCCCCCTCAACAATAAGCCCAGATAGCTCTAGAGGCAAAGTTTTGTCTAACCTTCATGGAAGATGATCCTTCTCTTGCATAAATTCTTTCAAGGAGAAACAAGAAGGAAAACTATTTAATTTATTTTATAGAAATATAATCTTATTATCAAAAAACAAACCCTAGCTAAGAAAAGTAAGTAAAAGGTCAATATCCCTTGTGAACATTTACATGAAATCTTGAAAAAATATTAAAAATTCAAACTGGACAAAATATATTACTTTATGACCAAGCAGTGTTTACTCCAGACTTTCTTTTTTGGTACTGGGGATTCAACTCAGGAACCCCTTGCTGGAATGTTTGAGCAGGGAAATGAGCTTTACACCCCAGCCTGTTTATTTTTTTATTTTGAGACAGAGTCTCCCTTCAGTTGCTCAGGACCTCACTCAATTGCTGAGGCTGGCCTCAAATCTGAAATCTTCCTGCCTCAGTCTGTGGAGTCACTGGAATTACTGGCATATGCCACTGTGCCCAACCTTATTATAGAAATATAAGAATATGTTAACACAGAAGTATATATTATTATATCCTATCAATAAATTAAAATGGAAAAAAGCATGATCATCACAATGTATACAGAAAAAACATTCAGATTTTATTTTTTATTTACTTTTTATTGTTCAAAAATTTAGCAAACAAGAATAAAGGGAAAGTTTCATAATCTGAAAAATAGTTATCGAAAAATATAAGAAATGTATATACAGCAAAAGAACTAGAAAAGTAAAATCAAAAGCCAAGAATAAGACAAAGGTGCTCACTATCATCTCACTGTCCTGAGACTGATACGCACAAAAGCAAAGGAGGAAAACAGAGAAGGATTATAAATGCAAATGAATTGAAAAGGAAAACACAAAGCGGAGCTATGCAGCAGTCTGGAAGAATAGCATTCCAAACACAAGGAAAAGCAAGTTCAAAGTATCCCATCAGCGATTTAGTTTTTAAACTCTTATTCTAGCTTTTGCAATTATCCTGTGGGTGAACAACTAGTTTATGGACTACGCTAATAGGAGCAATGGTGTAAAGTCTTATAGAACATTACAAAGACTTCTGTTTAGATGATCAGTGATAATGGAAAGCTAATGAGAGGTTTGAGCAGGGTAATGACCTGATGTGTCTTAACATTTCACAAGATTCCTTTGGCTACCACGCTGAAAACAGACCAGGAAGATAGGTGGACAAAACCAGAACCGGAGAGACTAGGAGAGAGAGTGCGAAGGGAAGGTGAATGTTGAGTAGCAGTCAAGATTCTGTATACACTCTGAAGACAGAGCCAACAGAATCTGTTGTTAGATTAGACATATATAAGATATATATGAAAAACAAGAAACAAGAAACCCTAAGAAACAGAAAAATGGAGATACCATTAAATGAAACAAAGAAGACTATATGAAGAGCTGTCAAGTTTGGGATGTCTACCAGATATCCAAGTAAAGATGACAACTAGGTATTTGGATATTTAAGTTAAGAATTCAGAGTTCAGATGAGAAGTTGCAGATTATAGATAGAATTTAGAATTTTCTGTATATAGACGATATGTAAAGCCATAGGAATGAATGAGATCAACAATAAGAAGAAAAGAGATTTAAGAGCTGAGCTGGGTGTGATGACACCTGCCTACTATAATATGTGTTACTTAGAAGGTTGAGGCAGAAGGATCGCAAATTTGAGGCCAACCTGGGCAACTTAGCAAGACCCTGTCTCAAAATAAAATAAAAAATGAATTAAGGATTGTAGCTTAGTAGTAGTTTGCCTAGCATGTGAGGCACTGGATTCAATCCCTAGTATTACCAAACAAATTGGGGTGTGGGGGTGATGCAAGGGCGCAGGTGGTAAAGGTCAGAGAGATACAGAAAAGGTACTTAAAAAAAAAATCTGGGCTGGAGTGGCAGCTGTTAAAGGCGCTTGCCTGGCATGTTGTGTCTTCCTAGAATTTATTATCTACAAAGGCATGGATTATGTACTGTTTCCTAATGTTCCTTTCCCAAATGCCATTGTAGATTTTCCTTTGTCTCAGTTTCTCCTCTGTAGGCTAGGGAGCAGACTTTTGGCCATAACATTAACAAAAGTTTATTCTTGCATTGGAGTGGTGGCTCAGCATTTACAATGCCTGCTTGGCATGCACAAGTACATGAGTTCAAACCCCAGCACTAAGTACACAAAGAAGTAAGTGTCTGAGGAATGAAAGTCACATGAAAAGTTAAATAAAAATTGCTTCACTCTTTCTCTGTCCCCTTTCTCTTAAAAATAAATAAATAAATAAAAATAAAAAAAAATCTAATTTGAAAAGTGGCCAGAGAAGTAAAAGGAAAACAAGGGAGTATGCTATTCTGTAGGCCACAGGAAGAGTCTCAGTGGGGAGGGAAAAGCTACCCTGTAAGATGCTCCTAACAAGTAGGAAAAGGATTGAAAAATGTTCATTTGATTTAATAAAGCAGGTCACACGTGATTAAAAAACGAACTGGACTGGTGAATTAACACAGTAGTAGAGTGCTTGCCTAGCAAGTGCAAGGCTGGGTTTTGATCCCCTGCACCATGACAACAAAACAAAACGAACAAACAAAAAAAGAATGATACAATGAACACTTACAAATCCTTAAGAGATTAAACACTCAATGGAAAACTCTGGAAAAAGCACATGAATAGGCTAGTCACAGATCAGTAAAGATGCTCAATGTTACTTGTATTTGTAAACAGTCAAAAACTACCTTTAGGGGTTGGAGCAGTGGTTCAGCAGTTACTGCATTTGCCTGGCATGCAGGATACGGGTTCGAACCCCAGCACCACTTACACAATGAAGTGTTGGGGCAATGAAAGCCAAAAAAAAAACTAAATAAAACTGATCCTCTCTTTTTCTCTCTCACTGTCCCTCTCTCTCTTAAAAAAAAAAAAAAAAGCTCAAATTTAGTACTGATAAAATGAGTTCTCATTTCCTCACTGTCAGATCTGAATTTTCTATTACTCGTAAATATGTGAGATATTGTCCTTTTTAAAAAAATGTTTTCTTGTTTTAATTTGCTTTTCTTTCATCAGTACTGAACTTGAGCATCTTATCTACGAATTGCCTATGATATTTATCTATATATACTGTGAAAAATAAGTAAAATCCAAAAATATGGCATGGTAATTGATAACTATGGGGTGTACTTATTACATTTTAAAAGTTATACAATATACTGATACATGAACTATATATATTTGAACTATTTAATGATTATTTTACTTTAAAAATATAGTTAGAAAGTGATCCACCTGCAAAACTGCCTGGGTACCAGCTTGTATGTTTTGTTCTGTAGCTTCTTCAGAGGCATTATGAAGAGCATCTTGGTAGGAGCCATTTTTTGTCCAACTGGAATTTCGAACATGCTCAGCAATATTGGTCCCATTTTCCTGAAGTAAAATAACAAGTTTTTAACATTTCAATAATAAGAATGCTGCAATAGGCCAGATAAGATGAAAAAATAAATGAAATTATTAGATCCCACTATGAAACAGTTTTTTGTTAAAACAGACAATTTATATCTTATATAAAAGCAATCTATATTCACTATGAGTCTCACTGAAAAAAATATATTTTTAAAAAAATCACTCATAGTGACCAGCCAGAATTAATACTATTTCAGATATAAAGACAATTTTCTATGTATCTAAAATTTATAACTCCCTTCTATATTTTCACACATTAAAGAATGGGATTATAGTATTTAAAGTTCTGTAAAAGATGAATTCTGTTCTAAATTAAATGCCAGAGTCCAAGTAACTTTAGAAAATAATTTATATTTATCCTACATAAGAATAGTAAATCCCCATTCTACTAAGAATACTAATACTTCAAACCATTAAGACTGCAGTTTTTGCCTGAGTTTTAGCTGATAAGTCTTATAGACTAGGAGTCCCTCAGGTAAAAAGCATACAAACAAACTGCACTCAGTGTAGTTCTTTTTTTTAATTATTTTTTAAAGTTTCCCTCCACTTTGTTCCCACTTTGGTAACTCACTAACATTTCAAATAGTTTTTAAAATATTTTGCATAATGCTTATACTGTAATATGTAGGAGGTTTAGCAGAATACCAATGATTCTGCCCTTTATTGGAAGAGGTAACTAGCACTCAACTCTTATCTGTATAGCCTCCCTATTCCAATCATCCCTTCCAGTCAAGTTAGCCACCACCATTAAACTTGTACATTTAAAAATTTCTATCCAAAATAATAATAAGAAAATAAAAAGCAAAAATTCCTTCATGTGCCAAGTGGCAACTACCCTGGTTGTAAAACAAAAAAACTTGGGATACCTGCCCATTACTCATCTCTCTCAGCTAATTAATCATCAAGACATAATTGGTTTAAACATCAAACAAGCTAACATATCTGCCTTCCTCCTTATAGTGCCATTATAGGTGCCACTGTTCTATTAAAGGTACTTATTATCTCTGAATAAGTAATACTTCTGAATTTTGCTAACACTTCTTAACTGGTCTCTCTTGCCTCCAGATTGATTTCCAATCTATCCTCTACTTTGGGTCTGGGACCAATAATTCTTCAGTGCCTAGAATGTAATCAAAGTCCATTAACATGGCATACAAATTAGTAAACAGAATCTAACCCTTGTCTAGCTCATATTTTTCTATCACCCTTTCCATCCATTCTTAGCTACAGCTAGATAAAAATATTTCCAAGGTTTCTCATCCATTTATAGATGTTATTCATACCATATGGTTCCTTCTGATTTTTCTACCTGCTTTTCATATTATCCTACCTCCTTCATGAAGCAGTCCTTGATTTCCTCAGGCATAGCACAAATATTTCCTCCTTCATGTTCTAGGATCATATCAGTAACATTATTTTATAAAACTTTGTATATTTGTGTTCTTGCTAAACCATAAGTTATGTGAAAAGGAAAATGATGTCTTTTCATATTCATAAAACCAACACTGGTTCTCAAGGTGGAAAGCATCATGCTGTGGAGGGCACTAAAATTTGTGAGGATGTTTTATTGTCACAAGAACTGAAATACATCACTAGATTTAATAAATGTACACTCTGGGATCATCTCGGAAATGCTAAACATCTACAAGGTACATGACAGTCCAGTATAAAACACACACAAACACACATACACACACACACACACACACACACACACACACACAATCTTTTATTCTGAATGCTTTTCAAATGTCTCACACAAAGTTAATTTAAAAGCCATTAATAATTATTCACCTAATTATTATAATAACTATTAACCTAATTCTATTTTATAATTATTATTCCAAAGTTTTTAAATGATTTTAATAGTTACTGAATTTACCAAAAAGGTAAATCAGTGAATGATTATATTATATTTTGGTTTAGGTACATACCATTACAAAGAGTTGCTGGCATTTTCAAATAGCATTAATGGCCATGTTGTTCCATTTGAGTAACCAATAGAACACAGTTATACAACACACCTGTATCAACTCACACTCCCTCTCTCCATTCATTCCTTCCACTGTTTTAAAATTATATATGCAGATAGTTTATATCATTAGTTTATTTAAAGGATGCAGGGTAGGCTTGAAATATCACGGTTTATAACATTTTCAATGTAAGGTATGTCCTGTTTTCTTTTTTATAAAGAGCAAGAAGAACAGATAGAATCAATTTTTTTAGTTTTTCATATAGTTTTTGTTGCTCTGACACTTTGTTGTGTATGTGGTACTGGGGTTTGAATCCACATCCTTGTACATGCCAGGAAAGCACCGTAACCGTTGGGCCACCACTCCAACCCAATGCAAGGAATGTTTGAAGAAGGATCACAAAGGCATGGCATGACTAAAAAAGTTGGGGAAAATAATTAGACTAACATTTGCTATTTTTTCATTGGTACATAACAAATAGTACTGTAAATATCATTTTATAATTTATATGGTTAATTTTATATACTTCACTTATAATTTTTATTCTTTTTTGGTGGGGTGGGGAGTGTTGGGGACCAAACCTCAGACCTTATGCATACTAAGTATGTGTTCTAACACTGAGCTAACCCCAGCCCTAATTACATTTCTTAGCTAAATTTTTCCAAGTTGGGTACAATGATGCATGCCTGTAATCCCAGTGACTTGGGAGGCTAAGGCTGGAGGATTGCAAAGCTGAGGCCAGTCTCAGCAACTTAGCAAGACCCTGCCTCGCAATAAATAAATAAATAAATAAAAAGGGGTCCAAGAAGTAGCTCAGTAGTAAAGTGCCCCGGGGACCAATCCAGTACCAAAATATAACAATAAAAATAAAAATAAATAAAACAAAAACAAAAAGAAAAAAATCCTCATTTTTACAAGTAGGGGAAAGTACTCCACGTATGTGTATACACACATACATCCAATGAATCCCTGTAAAATTGGCCTATCTATTCTAACTTTAATACCCTGATTAAATTCCAAGGGCTGGAGCAGTGGATCGGTGCTTACGGCGCTTGCCGGCACGCGCAAGTACACGAGTTTGAACCCCAGCACCACGAATACAACAGTCTCAGAACAACAAAACCCACATGAAAAACTAAAATAAAATTGATTCTCTCTCTCTCTCTCTCACTGTCCTTCTTTCTTAAAAAAAAAAAAAAATCCTATGGGGAGGTCAAATCAACTACCAAACTAAATATTTCTATTTGGATTTAGTAAGTTTTTTTTGGTGAAAATGCAAATCAGACAAAACTGACGAACTTATTGTTTTCCTAACTCCATCTCAGTTTCTGCCTCTTGGATAGTGTGACCTATTGCAAGGGTGAGCAAACAAAGGATACAAATTGATTTAGCCTTAGAGAACAAATGGAGGGCCTGGAGTGTGACTAGGCAGTTATAGCACTTGCGGGGCATGTGTGAGGTTGCAGGTTCATACACTAGCATGACATACACAAAGAAGTGTTGGAGTAACAAAAGCCACATAAAAAAACTAAATAAAAATTGACTCACTCACTGTCTCTCTCTCACTGTCCTTCTTGCTCTTAAAAGAAAAGGAAAAAAAGAGCAAATGGAATAAGGCACCCAAATGCCACCTCTATACTTCTTTCTCTGGTTCCCCTCTGCAAGTAACCTCCAGTCTTTCTTATCACAGACTATCTTACGTTATCAAGTCAGGAAGTTTCACATTCTTTAAACACTGCAAAAGAATTCAGGGAAGAATTCAGAACATCTTGGTTTGTGCTGGGAGGGAGAATTATAGTTTGGTAATCATCCCACAATGATTTTATGGATTTTAAGGATATTTTTGAACTGTAACATCCATTTTTATGTAGTACAAGTTTTAAATATAACAGCATCTAACTACGTTCTAGCTAATGACTTAAGAGAGTCAGTATACAACCTCAATATTAATGTTTTAAAGTTGTGACATCACAGAGTTTTGCAATAGGGTACTGAGGTAACCACTGTTTTATTATCTAAACCACAAAATATACTAAAAGATAACCTTACCTTCTCAGTCCAGTATATGTGTGTTAACATTATTCTTTCCTGAAACTCTAATCTATTAAACTTATACTAACAAATATAAATCTTATACTTTTACCTCTTCTCTTTTTTCTCCTTCTTCCATTGAAATATTGTGGTCTACAACATTTTCAATGCAAGGTATGTCTGAAGAAGGGATTACAATTTCTTCAGGCTCTTGCATAAACAAAGGTTTTTCCTCTTGCTGAATCCATTCTTGATATACTTTTACCACTTTTCTCATAGCGGCTGCTTCACAAATTGGTAATAAAAATGCCTAGTGAAGCAAACAGAGAATATAGAGATAATGATATTTTTTCCTTTGCTATAAACCACTAACACATTTCTATTTGATAAGACATAGACACAGTTTTTAAAGTTCTTCAATTCATTGTCATAAAAAGTTTCTTATCTCCAAAATCGAGAGAGAAATGTTTATGGTGGATAACCACCGACTGCAAGTGAAAGGAACAACGATTCGCTTCATTTGTACCATCTCAGAATGACAGCATTTCTTGTTTCACTGAAGTGTGCTCTTTCAAAGTTCAATATAAATACAACTTTTCATAACAATCCATATTTTTGTAACTCGCATAACTATTGTTTTTTGAGGTGATTAAAATATTCTGATAAAAAGATTTTAAATTAAAAATAAAAATTGGATTGCAAAAGGTTTTTAAAAATCACATTTAACAAGGCAAGTTAGCTTTTCTAAGCATGTAAGGAAAAGGTTAATGGTTTTATATTTCATTTTATGTATAATCAAGATCTATAATTTAATAATAAGGCAAAATACTTAGAAATTTAAAAGAAATGTCAAGTTACTCTTTGATTCAGACATTTTCTGGGTTGTTTTAATGTTAAAAAAAAAGGTAAATATTTGCCTCATTACAATAAATACTACATTTTGCCAGATACAGTTGCATACACCTGTAATCCCAGAGACAGGCTGTACAGAATTTTTTATTTGTCAAACACACCTCAATAAAGCTGAAAAAAAACCCTATTAAATGAAAGTATCTTGATATCAACAGTCATCCATTAAATTAAAACTGGGAAACCATAAAAAAAATCAATTAAAAAGAAGGCAAAAAATAGAAGCATAAGAAAAAAATAAACAGATTAAGGAAAAAAGAACAAAACAAGATAGTATGAATAAATCTAAATGTGCTAATAACTACAATGCATATAAATATTACAGGTAAAAGATCTAAAAAAATCCAATCATATTTCTAATAAACATAAAATTGAAGGACATTAAAAGATTGAAACAGATAAGATATATTAATCAAATTCTCATAGAAAGGAGTATAGATACTCAAAACAGTTGTAAACAAAAGACTTCAAGCAAAAATAATTTCTAACTATGAAAAGGAATTTGGGATGGGTGTGGTGGTGCACATTTGCAATCCCAGCAGCTAAGGCAGGAGTTCAAGGCCAGTCTCAGCAACTTAGTGAGACCATGTTACAAAATAAAAATAAATGAATAAAAGAGCCAGGGATGTAGCTCAGTGGTGGAATGCTTGCCTAAGGTGCACAAGGCCTTAGTAAAACATACAAACACACACATGTGCACCGGAATATAAATAAATGGTTCAAGTTGTTAAGATATAACATTACAAACTTGTATGTTCTTAGTTATATAGCTTCAAAATGCATAAAGAAAAATTGACAGAAGGATGAAGAAAAAACCAGACAAATCATCATCTGAGTTGGAGTTTTTCTTTCTTTGTTTTGGGGGGTTTCTGTCATGCTGGGGATTGATTCTAGGGCTTCATGGATGCTAGGCAAGCACTCTTCCACTGGGTTACATCCCAGCCCAGAGTAGATTTTAACTCACCCTTCTCCATAACTAAAAGGTCAAGTCAACCAAAAAATTCAGTAGATATATAGAAAAGTTGACCAATGCGATTCAAAAGCTTCATTTAATGGACTTTAAAAATCATTGTATGTCTTCAAATAATATATTCTTTCAAGCATACAGAACATTTATGAGAACTGACTATGTACTAGAACATGAGTTTTATTTACTTTTAATTTTTACTAGTCATAATAATTTTACAGAGCAGTGAGCTGCATTGTGGCATATTTATACATCTACATAAATATGAAGAACTTCACTCCCCAATACCTCCTACTATCCTCTCATCCCTTGGAACTTAAGTTTTACATAACAGTATCATACAGATTCTATTCTTGGACCAAAAGAAAATCACATTAGAAACTTATAAGAAAAAAGTAAACTAGAAAAATCTAATGTTTGGAAGACAAATACTTCCAAACAACACATAGGTCAAAAAGGTGTCATCACAAAAATAAAATATTTAGAACTGAGCAGTTACAAAAAATGCTACATTCAGCTAAGTGTGGTGGTGCACGCCTATGATTCTAGCTACTTGGTAGGCAGAAGTAGGAGAATCATAAACTTGATGTCAGCCTAGGCAATTTAGCAAGACCCTGTCTTAAAATAAAAAATGTAAAAAGGATTGGGATGTAGCTCAGTGGACATATACTTGCCTACCATGAATGAGTAAAGCTCTGGGTTCAATCTCCAGTACTATCAAACAACAACAACAACAACAACAACAACAACAACCCCAGAAAGTTGCACCTAAAGTTTTTTAAAAATGCAGCTGAAAAAAATTAATAAGTAAATTAATAACTTAAAAATATTTAGATGAGAAAAAATAAGGCCAAAAATTAGTTAGGAAAAGAATCAGCAATACAATCAAGAGGATTAGAATGAAAGAAATCACAAGGAGGAAAAGTTAATAAAAAAGAAAAAGGCAAATATAAAACATAGAGAATCAGGCTGGAGCGGTGGCTCAGTGGTTGGAGTGCTTGCCTAGTATGCACGAGGATACAAGTTCAAACCCCAGCACCACATATACAACCAAGTATTGGAGAAACTAAAACCAGATGAAAAAAATAAAATTGATTCTGTCTTTCTCTCTTAAAAAACAAAAACCAAAAACTAGAGACTCAACAAAGCCAAAAGTTCATTCTTTGAAAGGATTAATAAAACAAATTCCTAGGCAAAAATCACCTAAAAGAAACAAAATACAAATAATGGACAAATAAATACTAAAAAGCAAGGGACAGATAAATGCTTACAGGAATGAAAAGGACAAACACAATCTTTTTACTTCTGAGAGTACATCAATAAATTTGAAAACAAACGGAGTTAACGAATTCCTAGAAAAACAGATCAACCTGACTCAAGAATTAGAATATCTGAATCATTGTATAAATTTTAAAATTTCCAACAACTATAGAACTAAGATCTGGAAGTTTTATTTTTTTTTTAAGTTTTATTTTAAGACCTGAATGATGCCCTAGCTACAAAACTTAGTAAGGTTTATAAGAAAAAGTTAAATATTTTTACTATAAAGAACAGTGAATTTTCTTAAGGCTTATTTTCCACAAAATTTCTATGTGCTTGAGAATGTCACTTTAGAATTTCCAGTTATCTGTCTGTGAAATAGTTTTTAAAAAATCTTTCTTTTTTCTTCCTTCTCCCATCCTGAAGTGATATTTTTCTTGATCAACTTTAATTTCAGAATGCTCTACAAAATACAAAGGTGAACCAATGGTCGGGGTGGTGGCTCACACCTTAGGAAGAAGGACTGTTAAGTTCCAGGCCAGCCTGAGCAACAACGCGAGACCCTCAGTAACTTAGCAAGATACTGTTTCAAAATAAAAAATAAAAAGGGTTAGGGATATAGCTCAGAGGTATAGCACCCTGGGTTGAATTACCATACAAACACACACACACACACACACACACACACACACACACACGCTCTCATACACCTATGAAAACAGGATAAAAGCAACGGAGTATTAGTTATATTTATAAACCATCTTTTAGTGATCATAAAAGGAAGATAAAACAATTTTACTCTAATTTATTAGTCATCTGTAGGTAAGGAATTAAATCTGTAGGTATTGAATCTGTAGGTATCTGTAGGAATTCAATCTGTAGGTAAGCAATTAAAAAAAAAATTATTCTGGGGTTGGGGATGTAGCTCCATGGTAGAACACTTAATTAACAAACGTCAGGTCCTGGATTTGTTCAATAGCCCAAAAAATAGAAAGAAAGTAGGTGGCAGGGTATAGCTCAGTGGTAAACATATGCTTAGCATCCCTGAAGACCTGAAAAAGTTAATAAACTAAAATATATGAAAATTAAATGGAAAATATTAAAGGATCAGAGATGTTTAAAAACTTTTCATGAAGAAAAAAATTTAAATTAAAATTAAAAATAAAAAATTCAACATTAAAGTCTTTATTACAATTAAAAACTACTGAGACATTTTACCTGACGAAATATCTCTGTGACAAAGTTTACATTACTTCTTTTAGAAGAAAAAACTCTGCGAACTATTTCAATGTCTGTGAGATGTTCTTCATCAATGCTACAGAGACTCGATGAGCTAGGTTCTCGTTCTGTGAGAGTACTTGTATTAGAATGAGATTGTTCTGGTTCTGTAGTTCTCTCTGCTTTATCAGCATTATCATTTTTGTTTTCTTCTCTGGATACCAAATTAGCAGCTGCTCTCTAAAATAAAAACAAAAGGGAAAGAGTATCATAATCATTTATCTGGAAATTTGGTTTTTAGGAAATACTGGAAGAATCCAAAGCATTCCACAAATAAATTAAAGCACTAATTAAAATCTATAGTTTCATTTAGAATCCATTCTAAATAATTAAGTGGCAATGCAAGGAACACCATCTAAGTGACACAGAGACCAAAACAAATTAAGACATTCTGTGTTCATGAATAAGACTTCATATTGGGGGCTGGAGTGGTGGCTCAGCGGTTATGGTGCTTGCCTGGCATGTGCAAGTAGACAGGTTCGAGCCCCAGCACCACGTTACACAACTAAGGGTCGGAGCAAGGAAAGCCATGTGAAAAACTCAATAAAAATTGATTCTCTCCCCCTCCCTCCCTCTCTCACTGTCATTCTATCTTTAAAAAAAAAAAAAAACAGACTTCATCTGTTAAGACTGCAATAGTTTCCAAATGATCTAAAGATTCAGCTGGGCATGATGGTGTATGCCTGTAATCCCAGCAGCTCAGGAGGCGGAGGCAGGATTCTGGGTTCAAAGCTAGTCTCAGCAATTTAGTTGCTTAAGCAACTTAGCAAGACTTTGTCTCAAAATAAAAAATAGAAAAGGGCTGGGGATGTAGCTCAGTGGTTAAGTATCCTTGGTTCAAGTCCTAGTACCAAAAAAACTATGTGAGAAAAAAATAAAAAGTTGGACTATTTACCAAATAGTGCTTTAATTTAAAAAAAATTCTAAAGTGAACAAATGACAAAAAACAAAGCAAAAAGGAAGGAACAAAATTTATAACAGAAAAAGTAGAAATAAAATTAAACGCAAATCTTGGAAATGCTGAGAAAAAAATTCTATATTGAAGTAATAATTCCCACTAAGAATGAAGATCAAGCCTAACGCTAGGAAAAAAGTCTTAAAGTTGTGATAAGTAAATTAATACCATTATATGGTATGCATTGCACTGTTCTGATATGTACATTCCTTTCTGTTATGGTATGTGATTTTTGGTTTTAGTTTTGTTATCCATACAGTAAGTTTAAATATGCTTTCTTAACCTATTATGTCCCATAATCTCCTTTATGGAACACCTAAAAAACGTAAACTGAGCAACAAATATACCACTTCTGGTAACTTTGATAAATATTTGTTTTCAGAGTTCTAATATTTTGGGAATATTGATATTATTAATGACTAAAATGTTATTAATGCCATCATTAATATTAGTGATCTCTCATATAATAAGCTCTACATTATGATCTCCAACCTCTTTTAATGCACCTATGTCAATTTTATTGAAATACCTACAGGAACTGAAAATGAGGTAAATATGCCTTCAAAATCAAAAATGTCTGCGTTTTACTAGGACCAGAAAAATAGTTCTGCCTTGGACTCTATGCATTTAATAATTCTTGGAACAAAGTTTTGGGGGAAACAAACCATGTATATTGCCACAGACAGAAAAAAGACTAAGGGCAATAAAAGTCAATTTTCTGAACTCTAATGAACACACTTTATACCTCCAACTTATTTTTAAAAAAGTTTAAAAATGTTTAAAAAAACTCACACATTTCAATAGTTTAAAAATTCAACATGGAAATGTCAGAAAAGGAAATACTAAAGACTGAAAATATGGTAATACAGACAAGTTGAGATAAGCACACACAGAGGGAAAAGTGAACATGAAAGGAAATACGGAGATAAATTGCTTAATTTTTAAAAACTCAGAATTGTAAACATTAGTTCCTCCTTGTATAGCTGTGTCATTTTATAACATATTTATAAATTCAGTGTCTTTGTTGAAAAAAGGGGTACAGGCAGTGAAAGGATTAAACCAGCACACCGAGACCAAAACCAATCGTCGGAGATGGGTTTCCCCTTATTGCAGGTGTACAAGGGCATTTATAGGGGATTTTCATGAGGGTTGGGGTAGTTAGGAGCAGAGGGCAGATGCTGATTGGTTCTCTGCCCCAAGGACAGTGGTGAAAGTAGGTTGTTGGGTGTATGCTTGTGCCTGTGGGAAAGTTAGAGCCTGGAAGGTTAGAGCTGGGACAATCAGAGCCAGGAAGATTACAGCCAGGAAGAGAAGTTTGGGAGACGCCTTGATAACAGAGGGGGGTTATATTCCTCCCTTTTGTGTTTTATATGTGAGAAAGGGGCTTCGTTCTATCTGGCTACTTCCTGCTGGAAGGGGGTGTAGTGGGAGAGGGTCTGGGAGGAATACAGTTAAGAAAGAGCACCGAAAAGGCAAATATTTCTTGTGGATTAAGGTCTGTAAAAGTTCCCTGGAACCACAGATCCTGTATTGTGTTCCATCAGTCGTCTATGTGGCAGGTGGGTAGGATGAGTCAGGCGTCTTGGTGAAGGGTTCTCAGGAATGTTTTTTATGAATCGGTCATGGTCAGCATGTTGCGAGCTGGTTTCTGGAGAAAGTGCTGGGGTCTTCTGATGCCAGTAGCTGGTAGTCCCTGAGGAGAAGCTTCTTTTTCATCTGTAAGGAGGTCTAATGTTCTGCGGTTTCGGAGAGTTACCTGGGCCAGAGAGGTAACCTGTTTTTGTAGGGAGGCCAAGGACGAGGCCGTGGATGTGAAGGTACTTTTGAGCTGAGAACTGATGTCGGCACCAGATTTGTGGCTCACGGGCCAATTTTACCTGTGCCGCCATAATGAGGGCGGTCATGGGAAGTGATGGCCAACCCGAACGGCAGGCAGGGAAAATGGTGTTGGACCTTTGCCAGGCAGCTGGTTTTGCTGGCTAACTGGAAGTTCATTATGGGGTTGGTCCTTCAGAGACTGGCTCGTGGATCCATCAATCCATTGGAGCTTGTCCATTAGCATCCCAATTGGCTGTTCTTTTCGTGGGCAAGCTGCCCCTTGCCCTGTCCCTTAGCCTCAATGTCTTTTTTTTTTTTTGTTTATATGAAGTTCTATATTTTTTTTATTAGAAGAATATAGAAATACAGTTGAGGGGGAAACATTATCAAAACATTAGCAATCAATGGATATAAACTTTGTTATCGAGGGGAAAAACCAGATCATGGATAACCACCTTGGAATTTACCTATTGCAGTTTCCCCCAGAAGAACTCATGCGTTAAATGGGTAGTTCATGGAAGAATGACATCGGCTTCTGGCTGAAGCCATGCCCCTAGCCAGGGGCCATGATGCTGCGACATTCGGGCTAGCTGAAGCCATGTCCCCAGCCGGCCTAACATTTTGACCTTTTTGGTGATGTAGGGCATTGATTTCCATCTGGCTAATTTGTGCTGTTTATGGGACAACATGGGGAGGGGAAGGTTCGAGTGTTGGCTCCGTGGGAGGCGGTTGTAAGGGTGCAAGGGCCTTTGGTTGTATGTTACTTTAGCAACCTTGCTTATGCAGCTTCAGGTGAACCTGAAGAGACAGGAAGCAGTCATTAGAAGGAGTCTTATCATTAATATGGGAGTAAGGTTAGGGGTTAGCCAGGTGACAAGAGTGGAGTTTAGCCATCCTGGCCAAGGGTCAGGCTGCTTAGGCCTCTCATTCAGATGTCTGAGAGTTCTGATGTTCATCTCCATCAGCCCAGTTTCACTGATGTAGCAGCCTTTGTTCATCATCAGGAGATCGAGTATTTGGAGGTCCTGTAATGAAACTCAGGTGACAGATTTCATTTGTCTTTGTTGGGAGGCCAGGGAGGCAGTAGATGTTTCTATTGCCTCTTGGTTGTGCTCTAGCCTCTGAATGGCAGAGACTGACTTCATCCTCCTGCCCTCAATTCGAAGGAAGTGAGTGAGGAGGCTAGGTGGAGTACGACCCACCATGGATAGAAAATGGCCTGTTTTGTCCTAGAGAGGGTATTTTGAGCAAATAAGATTAGGGAACTCCCTCTCAAACTGGCATTTAGAAAAAAGTCATTGCCTTTGTTGGTAAATGTCCATGGAGGATTGAGTTGGTTATACTCTCCTGCCAGGTGTTTAAGACCAACTTAATCAAAATCTATTTTGTTCCTGTCTATTGCCACCAGTCAGCTGTTTGTCAGGGTTATTCTTGAGGAACTTGAGAAAAGCCTTTTGGCTCTTTTACTAGTTGTGCCATCTGTTAGGGATAGATCAGGGTTTTGGTGACCACATGTGGCTTTGCTTGGAAGCATCAAGGACATTGTCCATGAATGTCATCCTTTTTGCAGT
This sequence comes from Aplodontia rufa, assembly GCA_004027875.1. Lineage (NCBI taxonomy): Eukaryota > Metazoa > Chordata > Mammalia > Rodentia > Aplodontiidae > Aplodontia > Aplodontia rufa. The sequence continues at coordinate 825 of PVKS010003456.1, read as the reverse complement.
GCGTTCACTAGTTGGCTTTCTGTTCTCTAGGGTTACCTGATCCCCCTGATCAGGAGGTCTTGTTACCCAGAGCCGTTAAGCCTGTATGGAAGTTCCTTTGTCCCCTGAGCTTTGGCTGACCAAACAAGGCAAGGGTCAAAATACTGACTATTTTTCCTTAGCCCTTTAACTGTCTTAATTTTAGTCTCCTTGATTTGGTGTTTAACATCCAGCAGGCCAGTTTCACCAGTCTTAAAAGTAGAAATATTGTTACAGCTTTATAGTTACCCTTTTTACTTAATTAGGATCAGTAACAGTGCTGTCCTGTAGGTGATGGCATGTCTTTGTCTCTTAAAAGCATTTTGTAAAGTTTTCATATATCGTTTCCGGAGTCTATCTGAATATACATTTAGGAAACAGTGTTCATGATCAATAAAACAGTCAAAGCAGACAGGTAAGTCAGGCTTTTAAATGGCAGTGACCCTTTTATGTCAGATACAGTTACCCTGCCTGTAAACTTTCATAAAGTTATTCAATTTAATGTAACACACAAGCTTCTGAAATTTACCTTCCACAAACCTTCTGTGACTTACTTAGACATTATATTTCTTCATACGCAAGAACATTTCTTTCATTCTAATTTCCATATCAAAGTGAATGTCCATGCCTATAACCTTTTAGATTTTTCCTACTTGTTGACCCTTTTTAAAATCTGCATTATGATACAATCCTGATGACACTTTCAATGTTTTTAATTACCTTAAGGTAAGATTATTTAAGTTAAAGCAGTTGAAAAATACAAAATGAAATTGTCAAGAGAAACAGTACCAGTGCTCCAAGATTGAT
>PVKS010003455.1:18652-103563 GCA_004027875.1 Aplodontia rufa | reverse complement strand
GTCATTCCTCCACAAAATATCCATTCAACACATGAGCTCTTCTGGGGGAAAATGTAAAAGGTAAAATCCAAGGTGGTTATCCATGATCTGGTTTTTCCCCTCAATAACAAAGTTTATATCCACTGATTGACAATGTTTTGATAATGTTTCTCCCTCAACTGTATTTCTATATTCTAATAATAAAAAAAAGAAAAAAAATTACATTTTAGGGGTTGGAGCAATGGCTCAGCGGTTATAGCGGTTGCCTGGCATGCGCAAGAATGCAGGTTCAAACCTCAGCACCATGTACACAATGAAATGTCAGAGCAATGAAAGGTAAATGAAAAACTAAAACTTGATTCTCTCTTTCTCTCTCTCACTGCCCCTCTCTCTCTTAAAAAAACCATTTATTAATTGCATACACAATTGTCCTTGTTTGCTGCACTAATTATATCCAATTCCCAGATTCTATTCATGTTCTTTTAGCCAAGAACAGCAGCCTAACCTTTCATTTCCTGCAAGCTTTTTGTGTTTATCCACTCTGCTCACTATTTCTTTTCATCCATTAGCTTCTTGTGGAAGCAGATTTGTGCTTTTATGAAGACTTGCTTTCATTTTTTATTGCCATCTTGAGTTTTTCTTCATTTATATTTTTTCCACATTTTATTGGCACATTATAGTTGTACACAATTATGGAATTTATTATTACACATTTGTATATGCACACTATATAGCAATATAATTTGACAAATATATATATTTTAAGGTTTTTTTAGTTGCAACTACTTATGTTATGATGTCTGGTACATTTTCTAAAGGTCAAGTCTCTCTCTTTTTTTTATTAGGTGAATATGGAGTTACAATTGAGGGGGAAACATTGTCAAACAATCAAGAACCAATGTATATGTACATAGTTATCCAAGGCTAATGCCATATCATGGATGTCCCCCTTGGGTTCCCCATGTTTCTATGTTTCCCCCAGAAAACCCCTGAGTTAAATGGATATCTCATGGAGGTCAGAGATATCCTTCTGAGATGATTCCCCCATATTCCCACCCTCCAGTCTCCTAGATATCCTTCCTAAGCCCTCCCCCACCCTGTCCCCCACCCTACGCCTTCAGGTATCCTAGGCAATCATCCCCCTGTTTGCATAAAAATTCATCCAATTTGAGGTTATTATTAGCTTAGCATCTAACATACTGCTTCCAGATGTATTCTAGTTTCCACAAATGAGAGAAACCATTCAGCCCTTGAGTCTCTGAGATTGAGATACTTCACTCAGCATAATTTTCTCCATCTCCATCCATTTGGCTGCATAAGCCATAATATCATCTTCTCTAATGGACAAGTAATATTCCATTATATATATGTACCAAAGTTTTTGTATCCATTCGTCAAGTGAGGGGCATCTGGGTTGGTTCCATAGTCTAGCAATAGTAAATTGAGCTGCTATAAACATTGAGGAAGCCACATCACTATAATATGCTTAGTCTAACTCTTTTGGGAAAATATCCAAGGAGTGGGATAGCTGGGTCATAAGGTGGTTCCAGCCCTAATTTTTTGAGGAGTCCCCACACTGCTTTCCAGAGTGGCTGAACCAGTTTGCAGTCCCACCAGCAGTGTAACAGTGTTCCTCTTTTCCCACAGTCCCTCCAGCATCTGTTATTGTTCGAATTTTTCATTTTTGCCACTCTAACAGGAGTGAGGTGGTATCTCATTGAAGTTTTGATTTGCATTGCCCTTAAAGCTAATGATGTAGAGCATTTTCTCATATTTATGGGCTTTCTGGACTTCCTCTAGTGAGAAATTTCTTTTTAGATCCATGCCCATTTATTGATTGGATTATTTGTGATTTTGGTGTTTAGCTTTTTTAATTCTTTTTATATTCTGGATATTAACCCTCTGTCCGAGGTGTAGCAGGCAACATTCTGTAGGTTCTTGCTTAATGCTCTTGATTAAATCTTTAACTGTGCAAAACCTTTTTAGTTTAATTGCATCCCATTCATTTATTCTTGACTTTATTGCTTGAGCCATGGGAGTTTTGTTAAGGAAGGCACCGCCAACTCCTATGTCCTGTAGTGTTGACCCTACTTCTTTTTCTATAAATTTGAAGTTGTTGGCTTAACACCCAGATCTTTGACCCATTTTGATTTAATTTTTGTGCAGGGCGAAAGGTAAGGATCCAGCTTCAATTGTATACACATAGCTGTCCAATTTGTCCAACACCATTTGTTGAACAGTCTGTCTTTCTTCCACACTATGCTTTTGCCCCCTTTATCAAATATCAAATAGTTAAAGATATGGGGGTTTGTCTCAGAACCTTCTATTCTATTCTATTCCACTGGTCTTCAGTTCTGTTTTGATACCAATACCATGCTGTTTTTGCTACTACAGCTCTGTAGTATAATTTCAGGTCAGGGATTGAGAATACCCCCTACTTATTCCTTCCTGTAGAGTAATGTTTTGGCTAGTCTGGGTCTCCTGTTATTCCATATGAACTTGAGAATTGCTTTTTCTATATCTGTGAAGAATGCCATAGGTATCATGATGGGGATTGCATTAAATCTCTATAGGGCTTTGGGTAGAATGGCCATTTTTATTATATTGATTCTGCCTAACCATGAGCATGGAATATTTTTCCATCTACTCAGGTCTTCTGTAATTTCTTTTTTTAGTGTTTGATAGTTTTCGTTGTAGAGGTCCTTAATATCCCTTGTAAGGTTAATGTGCAAGTATTTCATTTTTTTGGAGGAGATGGTGAATGGGAGAGATTTCCTGATTTCTTCTTCTGCGGATTTGTTGCTGGAGTAAAGGAAAGCTAGTTACTTACTGGTGTTGATCTTGTAGCAAGCCACTTTGCTGAAATTACCTATAAGCTCTAGGAGTTTTCTGGCCGAGGTTATTCAAGTCTGTCTTTATACTGTCAGACTTCAGCCTAACGTTCTCTGAACACTTGGATTTCTACTCAAAATCTCTCTTTTAAGTCCTAAATGAAATCAGATATTTCTGGAGTTTTGTTAGTGGTCACTAGCTTTCATATTTATGATCCCTTGTTCTCAAGTCTAGTTTACAACAGAGAACTGAAGTCTTCTAAATTCTATTTGGATGAGGCTGAGCTTGTAAATATATTGATGTTTTTCCTCCAGAATGGCAGAAGCTACAATAACTTGTCTTTTGTGTTTATTTGCAAAAAGTTTGATTTTAGTAATCAAGCACCTTACAATGACATAAAATATTATTATACCCCAGAAAGATTGGGGGGCATCTGCACTGAGGATTGAGAAGCATCACTCTAATAAACTCCTTCTCATGCTTTGGGTATCAGCTGAGCACCCCTTCCTTAAGGAGGCTGTTGTAACTACAGATTCCAGGTCAGGTACTTAATTATGAACTCTGTTTCTACCAGAGGTAGCCATTACTCAGAATTTTGTGTTAAGGCTATCCTTGTTCTCTTTGGAGCTCACCACACATGTAGGTAGCTGTAAACATTTTATTATTCAGTTTTGTAAACTACCTTAATTGAACCATATAACATACAGTTTTCTGTGACTCCTTTCTTTTCCTTCCATGTTTTAGGCTTAATTGATTCATTGTGATTCATTTTCATTGCTGAATAAATAAAATTCCATGATACAGATAGATCACGATTTTATATTCTTTTTTTTAAATGTCAATGGGAATGTCAATTGTGTTAATGTTTCTTTCCTATTTTGAACTAGCATGGGCCTTTTCCCACAAGAACTGTTAAGAGAGTTTCTTGTAAGTGTCCTGGGCATCACATGAGCAAATAACTTTCTTTTTAATTTCATCTCAGAAGTAGTTGTACAATATGTGGTTATTTGTCTTTAGTGGATGCCATAGCACATTTCCTGCTGCTATAACAGAATGCCACAGACTGGGCCATTTATAAACAACAGAAGTTTATTTGGCTCGTGATTCCGGAGGCTGAGCAGTTCAAGTTCAATGACAGGGGCATCCAGCACAGGCCTTTTGAGCTGCATCATAACATAGCAGAAGGCAAACAAGCACCCTGTGGGACAGGGAGGATGAGGGCCAACTCTGATCTTACCTCACGATCCCAGTCTCAAGATGACCAATCCACCTCAGGGACGGTGGCGTTAATTTGTTCACGAGGGTAGAGGTCCTCATAATGTAATCACCTCTTCTAGGTCCAGTCACTTAATATTGTCATGATAGAAATTAAATTTTGAGCTTCGAGGGGACATGCAAGCCACAGCACTGTCTGATTTGAAAACAGTTTCCAAAGTTGTAGCAAGGTACACTCCCAGCAGGAATATGAGTTTACATTGCTCAATATTCTTGTGAAAACCACGGTCTTATCTTTATATTATGCCACTCTGGTGAGTTTAAACAGCTTCTCTTTGTTTAATTTGCTCTTGCCTGATTACTAACGAGATTGAATCTTTCTTCCTATGTTTCTAGAAACTTGAATTTGCTCTTCTGTGAATTATCCTCTTGCCTGCTTTTTGCTAAAGTTTTTGTCTTTTTTCTTGCTGGTGTATAGAAATTATATATAGATTACAAGTGTTAATATTTTGTGCATTATATATGCTATGACTATCTTCTCCCAGTTAGCTTGTATTTTCTCATATCTTTTGAATAGACAATTCTTAATTCTAACAATGTTTAACTTATTATCTTTTTATTCAGGTTGTTGTTGTCATTGTTGTTGCTGTTGTGTGTGTGCATTGTATAAGAAATCGTTCCCTAACTTAATGTCATAAAGATATTCTGTATTTTCCTCTAAAATTCCTAAGATTTATCATTCACACTTAAGTGTTTAACCCACATGAAACTGAAATTTGAATATAGTGTGAGGTAGGAATTCATTTTCATGTGAGTATTTTTCTGTCATGTAAAACAAGACTAAAGGTAGGAAACCAGCAATCTACTCGGCGGTATATGTTCTGGAAAGACAGTCCTGGACAGATGAACCAGAAGAAATGTCTGAATGAGTTCATAGGAACATTATTCATAAGAGCAAAGCAAAATGGTGGAAATGCCTTCAGATGTTGAAGAGTAATATAATACACAAATACACGGCATATGTGCCTGTAATATAGCAGTATATGTACCACACACCACAGAAAATGAAAGATATATAGCCTTACATATTAAAATGAGTAAGTCCTTCCAAAACACCTTACTCTTAGCAAAAAGAGAAAGAAAAGAATAAAGAAAAAGAAACAAGTTGTAGAACTCATAAAGTATGATTCCATTTATATAACATTCAAAAATAGATGAAATTGAACAATTCATTATTTAGCTAGGCATGCATATGTTATTAAACTATAAAGAAAAATAATAGTATAATTAATGAGAAATTCCGAGTAGTGATTACTATAGGGAGGGAGGAAGGTGTGTGAAGTCAGGAATCAACACATAGGGTGCTTTAGAGCACTGATAACCTCCTCTTTCTTCAGCTGGGATGTGGAACGTGTTTCCCCTTCCTTTCCAAGTCCAACTCCTTCATAATATACTCCCAGTGCTCTCTTCCTGAAACCCAGGCTTAAGTATGTTACATTTGTTTGCTTCTTGCCCTCTGACCACGATCTAAGTGTTGGAGGTCCTAAGATTCTGTCCTTGGCCGCCTTCACATCTCGTGTTACCAGGTGATCTTAGTGGGTGACTTCATTCATTCTCATGACTTTCAACTTCCACTTAAGTGGTTAATGATTCACAAATCTGTGTCTTTCCTAAACTCCAGACCCACATATATAGCTACTGATTAGGTATTTCCACTTGCATGTTCTGTAGTGCCTCAGTCTCAACAAGTCTTAAGGCTTAACTCATCTCTTACCCAACTCCTCCTCCCAGCAGCTTCTCCGGTATTTACCTTCCGATGGCCAGTATTTTGAAATCACCCACTGCTATTCTTTTCCTCTAATCCCTTCCCAATTGTAATTAGTCACATAAAGTCCTGTCAACGCTACTTCACTTACCTCAGATATATTTGAACATTTGGAAACACATATTAAAAGACTTAAAATTAAGTATTATCAGTTCAATTGTGTCTTTCCAAAATTCACATGTTGAACCAGCAGCTCCTCAGATTGTGATCTTATCTGGAATATAGGGTCATAGTGGACATAGTTAGGTTAAGGGATGAGGTAGTACTGGAGTGTGGTGGGCCATTACTCCAACATCACTAGTGTCCTTATATAAAGGAGAAATTTAGACACAGAATGCATTGTGAAGATGAAGGCAAAGATTGAGATGAAGCAGTCAAAGCCAAGGAACACCATAATTGCTGGAAAACCACAAGGAGCTAGGGGAGAGGCATGGAAAGCACCTTCCTTTGAACCCTCAAAAGAATCAACCCTACCTGAGTGTGGTGGCACATACCTATCATCCCAGCAGCTCAGAAGGCTGAGGCATAAGGACCTCCAAGTTCAAAGTCAGACTCAGCAACTTAGCAAGGCTCTAAGCAACTTAGTGAGATCTTATCTCACTAAATATATATATATATATGTATAATCTTATATATATATAAATATATATATGTATAATCTTATACATATATATGGCTGGAGATGTGGCTTAGTAGATAAGCAACCCTATATTCATTCCTTGGTACTAAAAGAAAAAAACAAGGAATCAACCATCTAACACCCTGCTAACGCCCTGACCTCCAACTTCCAGCCTCCAGGCATGTGAGACAATACATTTCTGTTGTTTAAGCCATTCAGCTTGGGGTACTTTGTCCCAGAAGCCCTAAGAAACTAATATAATCTATGTACTTTGCTCAGAATTTTCACACCTAGCAATAATTTCTATGAAAATAATCATACAAATGAACAAAGGAGACCATACCAGGATGTTGGCAACAGTGGTGTTTATAATTGCACAACAGGAAAAATAGCGTCCTAGTCAGTAGGAGACAAAGTTCATACATTATGATATTGTCAAATCGTGGAAAGTCATATAACTTTTCAAAATGAAGACCTGTGCATAAAACTTGAAAGACATTCCCAATGTGGTTAAGTTGCTTGAAAGGAGCCAGAAAGGAGCATAAGGATGAAATTTCAGATAATTTGTACTTTCTCCTTTTTGCTTATCCATATTTTCTTAAGAGATGTGGTTTAAAAATTATTCCATATGGAAATGGAAAAAATGCTGAGTTGAAACATGCCAAACAAAGAGACTTAAGGGTTGCATGTTTTCTTTCATATGTGAAAGCTGGAGTAAAACCCAAGATAGAATGAAAGTTAGTCAAATTTATTTAATAGATTCACCGAATTTTAAATTACACATAAGCTGTATGAACTATAACTATGAAGAGGCGAGAAGGAGAACGGGAGGGAGGAGAGGTAGGAGAAAGGGGGCTGATCAACACCACAGACTACACTTGACTCCCAGGAGAAGCTAAAATATACTCAGGCAGGCATAGAATTCTAGCACTTTCAATAATTAAAATACATGTATATGGTTATTTATATCTGTAACATGGGGGAATGACAGAGGAGACATGAGATCCAGGACAAGGATCCGGTTTAAGCTACTCTATAATTAGGTATGCTTGTATGAATGTGAAGCAACAAATCCCTTCAATATGTAAGACTATGTTGAACCAATAAAACAAATTTCTTGTACATGTTCCGTTTTCCCTGTCCCCACACCCCCCTCATAAACGTTGCCTAATTAGATTTATGATTCCTCCCCACCTTGAAAAGGAGGAAGAAAGAAACAGCAGGAAGAGAAAAACAGAAGAGGAGGAAAAGGATCTATGTGAACAGAACAAGGAAAAGATTAGGGAATTCAGATAGCAAAACATCAGTGTGACCTTTGAGTGAAAAGGTTTGGAGAGATAGGAGAGTTTTGAGCAAGAGACTCCAAAGCAATAAGGAGTGTGAGAAAATTGTGAAAGAAAGAAAAGGACACAGGAAGAGGGTTCCTCGGGGGTTATAAACTTTTTAAAAAATCTTTAAGCAGACCAATTTAAAGCTTAGAACTTCATTTTTCATTATTTTCAGCTATTTGGATTGTGCTTTTTTGAATTCAATGTCACATGAAGAAAGACTCAGTGAGTCTAGGATTAATAAAATTCACATTATTTTTTCTACAACAAACAGATTCCAATTCATAAACCAAAGTATGTGAGAAATCTTATTTTACTTTCCTACCCCTGAATTTTTTTAAAATTGTTTTCTACCCAGTGGCAGAAACAGCCTCAGGCAGTGTGAGTTTTCTGCTTGAGGTAGTATTTAAGCGGTGCTAAGCATGGATAGAAGCTTAGGTAATGTTGAGCATGTGTGGGACATACCTGGGCCTGAGGTCTTTGAACTATGACATCTGAGTTGTGCCTCATTCCATCTGGTCTTTGGTCATCATTCCACCCAGATCCTGTCTTTACTGGTCTGATGAGTCTGGGCCTGTGTTGTCCTTAAGGAAGCATTCACTGGACTTCACTAGGTCATGCCCACCTAACCCCTGCTGCAGAGGGCTGTCATTAAATCCTGGGAATTTGTCACCTTCAGGGCTCAATATGGACTGGGGTCATAATGACTTCTGTCATTACCAAATTTGTCCAGGGGTTCTGCTATTGCCTCCCCACATCCCCTCAATTGCCTCATAACACACATGTCATCGGTGGGACCTCCTTCTCATCAACACTTACTGCATTTAACTCTTCTATGTTATCTCCAGTTCTCTTTCCTCCCATGCCCTGAAGAATCTTGCCACAATTATATTTGGTTCATGTTCTTAGGGCTCTGAGCTTTCCTTCATTGTCTTTCCTTGGGCCTTTGTTCAGTCATCTGTGCACACAATATTCAACTTTCCAAGATTCCATCTTTGGCTCACTGTCTGTCTCAGCATTCCCAAGATTTCTTCTGCTCCCAAGGACTTAACTACCTCTTCCGTGGTAATGACTCCTGAATCTACAACTCCAATCTGAAGTCAATGCCTATTTGCTGTATATCTCTTCTCAATCTTCCACAAACCAATAAAAACTCAACTTGTCCCAAATTCTACATATCTTCTGAAAACTTGTCTTTTCTCCTGCATCCTTTGCTTTCCGCTGGGCATACACTTAGAAATTGCTCAGATTATTAGGCTGCGTGCTTAGTTCTCAGGATGTTCAATGGAGTCACTCTCCACCTGTTTTGGATGGGGAGTGGCATTGCAAGGAAAGATTTTCTCACTTAAATGTCACCACAGTGAACATTTCCTGGTTGGCACAACCCAGGAGATTGACCACATGATTTCTTTACTGCAGACCTTCAGGAAAAACATACAGTGGCATATGGGGGAGCAAGTTGGGCCACTTAGGAGCATTTTATCATTCTTTAGAATTTCTAGTCATTTTTATTATTTTCAAATACTCCACAGATAGTGCACCCCTCTCCAGCCTGTACCGGAGTGGTCCATCTACTCTCTTGGTATGCCACTGAAAACCTGGAGAACGCCAGTCTCCTCTCTCTATCCATAGCTGCCTTTCAGACTAGAGTCGAAAGCCAAATTACTGCTCTTTCATTTCTGTGACTTTTTGATTGCTAGTCCCTCTGCTTGGAGTTCCGCCCTCTCCAAATATGTACTTTATCTGGTTTGTCTCTTTAAGATGCAGTTGAAGCAAGCCTCCCCCAAGAAGTTGCCTCTGCTCAGCCAAGACTGAGTCATATGCCCCCACCTTAGGCTTCCTCATAATTTTCTAAGTACTGAATTTCTGCATTGGTCACACTGTACTCTGTTCATGACTCTCTCCCCCACTTGCTATGTGCAAAGCAGTCCTATTCATTTTCATATCCCTCTTGCCTAGGAAAATATAGATGCTACTTGACATACAATGGGGCTATGCCCTGATTAACCCATCATAAGTTGAAAACATCATGTCCAAATGCATTGAGGGCTGGTAGTTTAATGGCAGAACTCTTCTCCTGCATGTGGAAGGCTTTGTATTCAATCTCCAGTACCACACACACCAAAAAAAGCATTTAGTAATCTAAACTATGGGGCATGGTAGCTTAGCAACATGGTACACTGTGAAGTATCAGGTGTTTCCCCTTCTGAAGGAGCATCATGAAAGAGTATCTTAGTACACATATCACTAGCCCAGAAAAATATCGAAATCCAAAAATTGAAATATAGTTGCTATTAACTGTGTACTGCTTCTGCATCATTATAAAGTCCAATCTTTGGAATTCAGAGACCACCTGTGCTTGTCACACTTATTTTCATGGGAAGAAATTTGGAGAATTCCCTGGTGCATTATTTAATGCCTTTTAATTTTAATTTTTCCTGGTGCTATTTAGAACCCCTCCTGAGAACTTTCCACGTATCCTGTAATGCCAGAGTTGATCTCTACTTTGACTCTACAGCATTCACCAAATGAAAGAGATTTGTCCTTCAACAAATCTCTGCAAAGCTTTTGTTTCAGTCTAGTATTCAATTATTATTCCATTCATTTAACTCCACTAGTAAATAATGACAGAATTCAGAAATTGGAACTCTAATAATGTGGAATTTTAAAAAGACACTTGAGATACTTGACATCTGAAGGTGGGACATTTAAAATACACATGACAGGGAAACAAATTGTGACATGTTCTCTCTATAATCATCAAGGAGGTATGCTCTAAAATGATTTCTAGTCTAGGGGAGAGAAGACAATCTGTTCCTTTCTTCCTAACGTCTCCATTTACAAATCACCACCAGGTTTTACAGAGACTTTCTTCCCAGTGTCTCTCACCACCATCCCTTTTTCTCAGTTTAATTATAACAACCTTATGAATGTTCTCCCACACCATACCATGTCTTATGAAGCATTTCTTTAAATAGAATTCTAGTAAGCCAGGAACAGTGTCCCACACCTAGAATCCCAGCCACTCTAGAAGCAGAGGCAGGAGGATGAAAAGTTTGAGGCTAGCCTGGGCAACTTAGGGAGACTCTATTTCAGAACAGAAAGGGCTGGCAACATAGCTCAGTGGTAGAAAATGTACCTAGCATATGCTATTAGCCTCTGGGCCAGCCCCACAACCAATAAATAAGTAAATAATATTTTAATGGTGAAACTTTAAGAAGAGCTGAAAGTACTGGTGTGCTGGTGAATGTCTCACCAATTCTCTGGGGGAAACCATTGCTTCTAGTGTTTGCCAATTTCCAGAGTGTCAATATTGGCACATGATGACACTGAATGAGGAGTTGGAAAATGAGGGAAGTGAGGCATAGAGAGGTCAAGTAACTTGCGCAGGGTCACATAGCTGTACACTAGCAGTGGACAGATCCAACTGAGATTTGTTGGGCTTCATCATGAATGTCCCTCACTGCATAGTACCTTGCTTCCTGTCACAGTGGCCATGTCAGAAGTGATGAGTTTGTTCACAGAGCCACATCTCTGAGTCTAGAATTCAAACCCCACTGGTCTTTTTTCTTTAGGTCATGAGTAAATACTATTTTTTTCCTGAAATAACTATAAAAACAGAAAGGACAGTAACACCTCAGGAATCTTCCCTATTGGTGCTCTTTGATGTCTCTGCATGGTTCCACAAAATGAGAATGCTTGTCTGGTTCACAGGTTTCTGAGTATGGTGTAGCAAAATGCCTTTTTATTTAATTTAATAAATTTATTTTTAAATGATAATATAAAAACAATAATTATACATATTAATTGGATATCATATTTTTTTAAAAAGAGAGGGACAGTGAGAGGGAGAGAGAAAGACAGAGACGGAAACAATTTTATTTAGTTTTTCATGTGGCTTTTGTTACTAGGACATTTGTTGTGTACGAGGTGCTGGGGTTTGAACCCGCAGACTCGTGCATGCCAAGCAAGCACTGTAACTGCTGAGCCACTGCTCCAGCCCACCATGTGATGTTTTGATACATATGTATGATGTAATGTTTACATCAAGTTAAATATTGCTATCTCCCCAGATATCTATAATTTATGTTGAAAACTTTTAAAATCCTTTCTTCTTACCTTTGAAATTTGCAGTATAATACTGTTAATCTATGTTGCCCTTTTGGGCAATAGCAAAATGACTTTTTCTAAGTGGGGAACAGGGTGGTGGCACATAGAGTGGAGCCTGGAGTAAAACTAGCCAGTTGGAAGCCTGGTTCTGCCATGCTAAGGCATGTGGACTTTACCAGGAACTGGAGAAACACTGGTGCATGTACGTAGAAGAGTAACACTTATTGGGCATTTATTACGCTCTAGGTCCTGTACTAGGTAGTTAACATGAACTGTGACATTTAATCTGCACCAAGAAAATCTATGAAGTAGTTGGAGAAAGGTACACACCGTGAGCTCTCGTGAGCTCAGGCAAACTGGGATGTGTCACCTCCAGCACATTGTCACTGCCTGGATGATTAATTTTTCTCAGTCACCACTTAAATCAGGCTATCTTCAAATTCAGAAATCTGCCTACTATGGAAACAGGAAAAAAAATCAGTCTATCCACTTTTGTCTATCACTGCAATACTTTATTAGGTCATTTGACTGGAGACTGTGTTAGTCATTTAAATGATCTCTCTGCTTCCACGCTGGGAAATTTATAAACAATACAAATGTATTGCTCAGAGTTCAGAAGACTGGGAAGTCCCAGATCAAAGCACTGGCAGATCTGGTGTCTGGTGAGGGCTTTTCCTTGTAGAGAGCACCTTCTATGTGCCGTCACATGCAGAAGGGGCAAACCAGCTCCCTCAAATATCTTTAAAAGAGCATTAATCCCATTCCTGAATGAAGAGCCCTCATGCACCAATTACCTCTCAGAGGCCCTGTCTTTTTTAATTTTAATAAGAAATTTATTTGTTGAACAATCAAACATGCTTCTAATGAAACAATATAATATATATATATATATATAAATTCAGAAAATTAGATTTACCCCAAAGAGGCCCCCCTGCAATTACCCACCCTTATCCCTCCCCCTCCTTCCCAATACATCTCCACAAATGTCTTAGGTAGTGTGTCACTACATCTTTTCTGGATTTAAAACATGAGAATTGACCTCCTTTCTCAGTGGCCAGGGTCTAGCTCCAGTCTCCACAGATGAGTGAAGACATTCGACCCTTGGTTTCTCTGGGTTATGCTGACTTCACTCAGCATAATTTCTTCCATAGCCATCCATTTACTTTCAAAGGCTGCATTATCATTGTTTCTAATTGCTGAGTAAAACTCCATGGTATATGTGTACCACAGTTTTTGGATCCATTCATCCAGTGAGGGACATCTGGGTTGTTTCCATAATTTAGCTATTGTAAATTGAGCTGCTATGAACATCGATTTCGCTGTGTCACAGTAGTGTGCTGATTCTAAATCCCCTGGAAAAATACCCAGGAGAGGAATAACAGGATCGTATGGTGGGTTCATCCCTAGTTTTTTGAGGATTCTCCACGCTGCTTTCCAGAGGGGCTGTACCAGTCTGCAGCTCCACCAACAGTGTGCTAGTGTGCCTATCTCTGCACATCCCCTGCAGCATCTATTATTATTTATTTTCTTCATTTTTGCCAATCTGACTGGTGTGAGGTGAAATCTTAATGTAGTTTTCATTTGCATTTCTCTGATTACTAGTGATGTAGAGCACTTTCTCATGTATTCATTGGCTTGATCAATGTCAGAGGCCCTGTCTTTTGCAGTACTATTGCATGAGAGATCAGACCATAGCAGTGATGCATTCTCTGTGCCAGGAATCTTTCTAAGCACTTTGCATCTGTACTAGCTCATCTAATCTTTATCAAATTCTATGAGGCAGGTGCCACTAAATGGGAAATTAGGTGGAGAAAGATTAGTCACTGGTCAAAGCCAAAACTAGAAAATGGCAGGGAAAGTCTTTCCTCAGCTCCTGAATGGACCCCAGCGAGCTTCATCTCTGCTTCCATTGGTCCTGTAATGCTGAGATCCAGTCAGAACGGTATTGCTTGTAGTTTCTTGCATGTTCTTTACCTTCTGGGAATACCTAGCAAGATGCGTGATGTAATCAAAACACCAGCTGATTTTGTCATCAACTATCGTTTAGCATTTTTGTTCAGAAGGAGTCACTTTCCTCTTCCTTCCAATGGAAATGTGAACAGATACCAAGAATTCTTAATTAATGGGCAGTCCTTTAAGTTAGTCACTTTAAGTTAGAAATCACAGTCTTGATTTGGTAATTAGAATGTGTCTAGTCAACGTATTAATTAAATATCTTAATCTCCATTTAAAAAGCAAGAATTCTTTCCATCTGTGGTTGCTAGTCTCTCTCTTCACTCACATCCTCCCCACATACCAAGAACCTGGGTAAAAATCCTCAGAAGCAAGGCAGGTTGTTGGTGTCCTTTGAGTTCTCTGAATTTGGCAAGTGGCTAAACTTGATTCTTTGTTGGTACACACTGTTTTTGTTTCCTTTAATAGCAGTTGACCTGAAATGATATACTGATATAGAGCAGAAAGCAACAAAGTTGGTGAAAGAGAGCCCACAATATTCCTGATTATCTTACTGTTCCATGAAACTACTTCGCACGACTGTCATTGGCAGGCTGCACAGTTGCTTGCAGTTACTTTCTAGCATTTGAACAATCAGCTCGCTACTGTTCCTGATATCTCAATGGGTTGCTTTTTAGGACTGATCAACTATAGTAAGAAGCTGGTGGTCTTCTGTGGGCTGTCTGATGATTTTTTTTTAGAGAGAGGGACAGTGAGAGAGAGAGAGAGAATATGACTTTATTTAGTTTTTATCTGGTTTTCATTGCTCTGACACTTAGTTGTATTTGTGGAGCTGGGGTTCAAACTTGGGTCCTCACACATGCCAGGCAAGCGCTGTAATTGCTGAGCCACATCTCCAGCCCCTGTCTGATGCATCTCTGTGCCAGATGGTCACATGTGACCCTAGGAGTTAGGATTTTACCTCCAGCTTCTTACTGATGAATCCCTCTGACTTTCTATTTAGTTCTGTTATATAGGACCCCAGACACTTGGGGCAAGTCCTCATTCCCATGTGGCACATAACTGCTCCAAGGGAAACACCCTTGCGCTTCTTGCTCTGACAAGCTGTAGCAGTTATTATTCATCCATCTCAAGACAGTCCCTTGGGCTCTGCAGGCACAGGTGTTTGCTTTCACTTTCTCAGGTAGGCATTAGGCACCAACCCTGGCTAGGGACACATCTGCGCCTCTGTGCATGGTCCTAGGAGCTCTCAGTACCACTGACTGGAGAGGAAGGAGGTAGCATCTACCAGAATTTTTCCCTTGGCTGGCAGTTCTGACAGCCACAGCTGTCTCCAAAGAAACCTCTTCCTAAACCTCTCCCTGCTTACACTGTTATGCCACTTGATAAACTTTCTTTGGCTAACAAATCAGAGAGTCTTGGAACTAGTTTGTCCACATTTCCTCATTCCTTTTATAAATTCTGCCTATAGGAGAATTTGGTTTACAGCCAAGCTTGCACCCCAAACCCCTATCTTTTCTTGTTCTTTACTCATTTAGCTCATTTGTTTGTATTTTTCAACACTGAGGATGCCTTTCCCTTTCCACCACCCTGCTGACCCCACAGAAGAGGCTAATCCCTTTCCCATCATACCACGTGTATCTTCATGGTATCTTTACTTACATCAATCATAACCAACCCACACCACTTGGCATGTGTATCACAATTAACACATACTATTTATGTGTCTGTCTGCCTTTGCACTCCAAGAGACTGGAAGTTCTCGGAGTCAGGGTGGAAAGTTGCTGTAATTTTTTTTTTTAAAGAAGAGAGAGGGACAGTGAGAGAGAGAGAGAGAGAGAGAGAATTAACTATTTAGTTTTTCATGTGGCTTTCGTTGCTCTGACACTTGTTGTGTACACGGTGCTGGGGTTTGAACCCGCATGCTCATGCATGCCAGGTAAGCACTGTAACCTCTGTGCCATCGCCGTAGCCCCTGCTTTTATATTCATAAAGCCTCACATAACATAAAAATTTCAATTACCATTAGCAATAGCATTAAAAATCAAGTATTCAGGAATTCATGTAATAATAAATGAATACGACCTCTATGTGGAAAACTCCAAATCTCACAGGATTTTGGGAAACTGGACAAGCTGATTCCAAAGCTGATATAGAAATGTGCACAGAAAGATCTTCTTAAAAATGAAGAAAACGAAGTTGGACAGTGTGCTCTACCACAAATTAAGACTTCTTAGGGACTGGTGGTGTAACTTGATGGTAGAGTGTTTTCCTATCATGCACAGGCTCTGGGTTCAATACCCAGCTCTCCATAAAAGACTCCTTCTTTAGCTAGAGTCATTGAAACAGTTTGGTATCAACATAAGATAAACACAAACCAGTGGGATGGAATAAAGAGCTCAGAAGCAGATCCAATCAGATAGGCACACTCAATTTACGACAGAAATGGCATTGAGGAACAAGGCGGAAAGGTTTAAAACAAGCATTACACATAAAAAGTATTAAACTTAAATTAAGAATTTGTCCATCAAAAGATATCATCTTAAGAATGAAAAGGGAAGCGACAATAAAGAAGATTCTGCAGGGTCTTTCACTGATGGGACTTGCACTCAGAATGTAAACAAAGAATTACAAAATAAAGCAAAAAAGCAAAAGACAAACAACCCAAAAGAAAATTGAGTAAGAGTCTTGAGCAACTCACAAGAGGAAATCTAAAAGGCCAACAAACATGAAAAACTCTGCCTCATTAGCAATTAGGGAAACGCAAGATAAACCCCAGCAGAACGGCTAATGTTGAAAAGACTGCCAATACCGATTACAGGTTGCACAGCAGCCAGCACTCTCAAAGATTGCTGTAGGGAGTATAACTCGATACAAACACCTTAGGAAACAGTGGAACACAAGCATCCCTGGGTACATGTTGCCCCATTGCAGGAAGATAAGCCCGCAAGTGTCAGAAAGTGATGTTAAGCAGAAAAAGCTAGTCACAAAACAGCATATGACATTTAATTCCGCTAAGTAACATCCAAGAATATGTAAAACTAAACTACAGTGTTTACAGATTCAAATTTATAAAAGGAAGTCACTACATTATAGTCAGGAAGGGGTTGCATGTGGGGTTAGTGAAATAGTTGTGAATGAGAAGGGCATGAAGGATGCTTCCAGAGAGTCTGTGAGTTTCCGTTTCTGGGTAGTGGTTAAATGGTTGTGTTTTACAATAGTATTTTAAACTGTGCAATCATGTTTTATGCACTTAACATTATTATTACTATTAGTTTCTACCGTATCCTCATAGTACATATCATTCAGGGGTGAGTGACAAGCAAATTAAATGGATTGAATGCATTGGGACTCCTTAAACAACAAATAACAAAGTGCAGCTAAACTGGCATAAGCCAAAAAGGTAATTTATTGGCTAGTATAATTAAAGAGCAGGTGGATGGGCATGCTGGCTTCCAATGAAGACAAGATCAGCACTCACACACTATGACCAGGTCCTATTTTCTTTTTATTCTCCAGATTACAAACAATCCCTGGTTTACAGTTATTTGATTTATGATTTTTTATGATAGTGTGAAAGCAATATGTGCTCCAAGGAAACCATACTTTGAAGTTTGAATTTTGATCTTTTCTTGGGCTGGTGATATGTGGTGTGATACTGAGCAGCTACAGTGAGCTTCGGCTCCAGTCAGCCATGCAATTGTGAGAGTGAACATTACAGTGTACTGTGTAGCTAAGCATGGGTGTTGGACTGCTGCAGCACATTTAATGCCCTTTTGATTCATGAAGGGTTTATTGGAGGTATCCCCACTGTAAAATGAGGAGCATCCATTTCATCTTCCGTTTCAGGTCTATCAGAAAAGAGAAAATTTGTTCTCCTAACAGTTCAGGCTAAAGCTCTGGTGTTTAGTCCCATTCTGATTGTCCTGACCTGGGTCACCAGTTCTTTCCTGGACTAATCATTAAGGGAGAATAGATAAACTGGTTGATCCATCCATGGGCAATGAACAATGGACAACATGACTATTCTAGGTTCAAGGTGGCATTAGGAAAAAAGGAAAGAAGAATCACAGTAGTGGGGAAGCAACTAACATGTCTATGACAACCGATATCTACTCTATTTAGTTGAACATCATCATACATGAGAAATAATACAATTTGTTACCATTCTTAGTCATCATCAGAACTAAAACAAAGAAAGTGGCTGAGTAGGACAGAGGTATACCAGCCAAGATTAAATCAGAAAACTTCAACAAAAGTACATTTGTTTTCTGCTGACATTAGAGATTCAAGGTAGTCACAATTGCTCAGACTGATTAAGAGCAAAGCTGGGGACTAGTGGTGTGGTTCAGTTGAATTGAGGCAATGAGTGAAACATGATTGGACCTTCAATGGGGAAAAATGTTGTTAAAAACATTTTAAAGAGAACTAAGAAAATCTGAGAACTAGGTAGAAAGTAGAAGATTTAGAGAATTGCCGTTCATTGTCTTAGGTGGGGTAATCATAATCAATAATTTTGGGGAAAGCTCCTATTTTTAGAAGAGGCAAGTACTTAGGAATGAACTGTATAAATGTCTACAACCTACTCTCAAATAGCTTAGCAAAACACACACACACATAAAGAAAATCTGCAAAAATAAACACTTACTGTATTTAGATGATGTGTATATGGATGGTCATTATCCTATTCTTTTAATTCTTTTGTATGTAAATGTTGGGAGAAATAAAAAATGTTTTCAGGAAAATCAGAAAAACTCAACCCCTGATCCTCTCCAAAAGCAAAACGTGGTGATTTGTTTCTTTGATATCTCCTCTTAGGATCTCAGGTATTAATTCCATTCTAGGTGGAAAGAGATGTACTTATTTGGTACTAAAATAATATAAGATCCATTATTTTCCCAATTATTCCATGAAAAGTATTTATCCGGCACCAACTATGTACATGCATCTTTCATTGGTAATAGGGTGCTACAGTTTAATCTTTGGCTTTACTACAGACTAAAAAATGTCAACCAAACATAAAAGACAGAAAAAGTAATAGCATTTATGGACAGCTATTTTGTATGAGGAATATTAGCATATCTCATTTCATTTATTTTTCATAACCAATTGAAGTAGATACTATCATTATTCTTGTTTTACAGATGACAAATGGAGGTTTTGTAAGTTACAAATACTTGGCACATGGTCTCACAGCTAACAGGTAGGAGGCATCTGAATCTAAGCATGAATCTCTTTTCTTACAGTGCTGGTGGGAATGTAAAATAGAGAATTAGTTTGGAAAATAGTCTGACTGTTCCTTAAAACGTTAAACATAGAATTACCATATGACCCAGCAATTCCACTCTAAAGTATGCACCCAAGGCAATCAAAAATATATGCTCACACAAAAATTTATGCACAAATGTTCATAGTAGCATTATTTGTTAAAGCTCCAGAGTGCAAAAACCCAAATGTCCATCACCTGATGAATGGATAAACACAATGTGGTATAATCCATACAATAAATTTTATTTGGCAAGGCAAGGAAATTAAGTATTCATACAAGTTACACATGGATGGATCTCAAAAATATTACACTAAGTGATATAAACTGGACACAAGTGACTATATAATATATGATTCCATTTATGTGAAATGTCCAGAACAGGCAAATTTATGAAGACAGAAGGATTAGTGATTTATTTCTTATAGCTAGGGGGAAGGCAAGGATAGTGACTGTTAATGGAGGAAGCTATCGTAAAATGTTATAAACCTAACTGTAATAATGGTTCTACAACTCTGAACATACTAAAAATCACTGCTTTATACACTTTAGAATAGGTGGATTCTATATTATGTGAATTAAGCTGTTATATAGATGTATATATAAGCAAATAAATAGAACAAATCTTCCTTCACTACACTGTGTTGTCTAACAAAACTATAGTTTTCTTCATAAACTTGGCTTTCAAAATCAAACCACGAGGGTAGCCAGATTGAATGGGATTCCGTTAGACTCTTCTGGACAGTTGATTGCTAAATTGGATATTTCTGAATGTCCAGTTATCTGAATTTGAGAAAA
The DNA here is from genome assembly GCA_004027875.1 of Aplodontia rufa. NCBI lineage: Eukaryota > Metazoa > Chordata > Mammalia > Rodentia > Aplodontiidae > Aplodontia > Aplodontia rufa. The sequence goes on along the minus strand of PVKS010003455.1, from coordinate 83,638 downwards.
CCTCAGAATGCCCAGAAAATATTAGGAACAAAGAAAATGGGTGAATGAATGGATACATGAGCATTCCTGTTGCCCCTATATTCTCAATGTTGGCTGTCCACATTCATTTGATTTTGGTTTCATCATGTGAAATCTGTTATATGAGATCTCATCTCTGGGTCCAGAGGCAGTACAGGCAGTACATACTGAACTGGTCACCAACTACCTGAAGATTTGCAACAACAGACTATTTGTTGTAATGTAACTATTAGTTCTATGAAGAGTTCAGGAACTAGTCTTTTGTACTGGCTAGAACCGTAACAAATACACACCGTTTAAACTTTGTATTGACTTCCTTCTTAACATTGGATGCATTTATGGAGTCAGACATGATGAGTCTGTGCCAGGAGGTCACATGTAGGATGCATTTATAAAGAAAGGAAGGTAACCTTGAGAATCCTGAATGCCCTGCCATTTCCCAATCAGACTCACTTCTTTCATTCTAGCAACATGGCCTAGTTTCTTTTATGACCAAGCTGTGGCATTTGGGCATTTCCTTGTGTGTTTCAAGTATTTACAGTAAGTTTAGCTCCGAGTTTTCCGGATTTGGGTGGGTTTGGGTGCCTCCAGGAAGTACTTCTACATCATACCTGCTCTTTTAAGTGGCCCTCTCTCCACTCTCCCTGCCCCCCTTTTCTTCCTTATCTTTTCTTTTTCAGTTTGGTTTCATTACGTGCCTCTGCACTGTGGTGCTTTCCCAAAACTGGATTAGCAGCAATATAATAGCAGTAACCCTTTCATTACCAGAGTAATTTTCTTTACATGTTGTTTTGAACTTTAGCATTTATACGCAGCTACTGTAAAATTCAAAGGTAACATGACATGTGACTTATTTTTCTGCTTTTACAAGTCCAGAGTACTTATAGGGAGGCTCACAGGATTTTTAAGCCATTTCCATTTATCTTTAAAAAAGGAAAGGTGAGACCTGAGGTAGGCTTCCTCTTCATTTAAACAAAACAGAAATCCAGTAATTAGTAATATTTTCAAGATTTTGGAATTTAACCAAGAAGAATAAATCAAATTACAATCTAATGCTATATACATTTTGATTTCTTTGTAATCTGTTTCTGACCTTATGTTTTCTAGACTGTTTGTGGTAAAATTGTTAAAACGGAGCAAGGGAAGGAGAAGTCCTTGATATCTTGGGGGGTTTCCTATTTCTGTCATTAATTATGTGGCCTCTAATTTACTAGGCTATATAAAGAGATGCATAAAACTGCATCCTTGTAATATGACAGGCTTACTGATTATTCTAAAGTGGTCTAAGGCACCTGGATGAAAGGTGGTTATAAAGAGTTATGAACACAGTTCTCAGAAATATTTAAAACTTGATTTCTACAGAGCTGTCAAGCTAATAGAAGGCAAGTTACTCAGCATCTGGTTGACCCATTGCTCTAGGATTGCATTTTTTATTTGTATTGCTTGCTTATACAACTTTGGCAAGACAGACTGTTTGGGATGGGGGGGGCAGGTACCATTTAAAATGCAGAGGACAGACCAGAACTTCCAAGAGGGGATCCCAAGAAAAATTTCAAGAATATGGTACATGAATATCTGTTGGACATACATAAGCTGAGGCTTCAGAATTTCAAAAGGATCCAGCAGAGCCGCAACATCTTACCCAGTACTTTGTCTTCTGTGTACATAGGCACTGCCGACATCAAAGGTCACACTAGTTTCTAGTAGCAACCAGCTCTCCAAGGACTAACAAGAACAGTGGAGGGATTGTGGAAGATAGTGTAAGGGCTTTGCAATAGATTGAGAAACTTTGCCAAAGCCCAGCAACTAGTGACATCCTTGATGTACTCTTTAACACAGCATGCTTCAGGCTAGTATTGTGGGAAAAGTTCTTATCCTAAAAGCATTGACATTTATATCAAGGTAGGAATGCCCATTATTGTTTCAGCAGAACAAATGGATTTCCTCCATGTTGGAGAGAGGATGTGTACACCAATCTCTATTTTGACACTTGCAGCAAAGGACAAGACAAATCCGCAAACACGATTTGATTTCAAATTAAGTGAAATTCTATGAACCAAACCAAGGAGTCAGAATGCTCAAATGAAAGGTACTCCGTGAACAATTTCAACTTACTAGTTCATCTCCATCATTCACGCTTTTATTTCACACAGGTTTATTGAGTGAGCACTCGGTGTTGGGCACTGCTTTGGTATCATGGACGTGGTCCCTTGACGGAGACGACAGTGTAGCCTTATCAAGGATAGAGTTTTTTTTTTTTTTTAATTCTCGCGTGCATCACTGCTACATCGATTGCACCGGGACTGGACCAGCCCCTCACGTTCTCCCACGTGGCCCCGGCAGGTGAGCGTGGGTGCGAGCGCGTGCGGCTCCCAGTGTTTGGGGAGTGTGCGAGAGCACGTGTGTCAGAATGGCGCGTGTCACAGTGCACATCCCGGTGTCGCCATGGTATGTGTCTCCATAGCCGCCCCAGCCGGCTGTGTGGATCGAGAGAAGCTTGTGTCTCCAGCCCCCATACCGGAGGCGGCGCGGGAACCACCCCTCGCGCGCGATTGTGAGTGAGCGTGGGCGCGCGGGGGGCGGGGCGCGCCTCGCTGGCGCTGCCGCGCGCAGGCGCAGAGCGCGGGAGCCGGGTGGCCGCCGCAGAGCGCCGGGGGCGGGAGGAGCGAGCGCAGGAGGCCATGGCCGCTGCCGCTGGTGCCGCCGGCTGCTGAGGGGCTCGGCCGGTGAGCGCCTGCCGCCACGGACGATGATGACCGCACGGGCCGGGCCGCTGCCGCCGCCGCTGCCTCCGCCTCCCAAGACGCAGCAACTAAGGCCCGGCGCTGAAGAGCCGCCGCTGTGAGCCGCGCCATCCCGGCCCCCGCCCCCGCCGCCTGGAGAGAGCCGGAGGGCAGGCAAGAGAGCCGGGGAGTTGCGGAGACTGCCAGCCGGCAGCGCCGCCCCGCAGGGAGGGAGGCTGCAGCCAGAGGTGACCGCGCGGCCGGGTCCCCTCGCACCCCCGCCCGCTTCCCGCGTCTCTCCCCTCCCCCATCCGGCCGCCCGCTCCTTCCTCTTCCCCCCTTAGCCTCTTCCCCGGCTCACCTCCCTCCTCTTCTTCCCAGCCTCCGCGGAGTTCTCCTCCCCTGTTCACGCGCGCCCCCTCACTCCCATTTTTGAGTCCCTCCGGCGGTCCCCAGGGCCCCGACCGGCCCCCTCTGACTCTGCCCTTCCTCCCGGGATGCAGAGCAGGGCCCCCTCGGCCTATTCCTCAGCCTCGGCCGCGCCTCCCCATCTTCACATCCCTTCTCCCCTCCAGCGCCTGGAGATATCCCGCACATTCCTGAGATGCCCTCACTCTGGCTCCTCCGCTACCCTTTCCAGCAGTCCATTTCGAGGCCTTTCCCAAGCCCCTTCCAGAGCCGCCGGTTTCCAGCTCCTTTTCTCCAGGTTCCCTTTCCAACTTTACCTCTCTTAGCATCTTTGTCCACCTGGCCTCCAGGCTGCCCTCCCTCTTTCCTTTCGCCTGTGCCCTTCTTTGGTGTAAGTAGCCCAAAACTCAACCCGAATGTGTCCAAGGGGCTCAAGAATTGGAGGAGGTGCTTTGCATCCCGTCAGTCCCTTTTTTACTGAAAGAGAGCTACTACTCGTTCCTTCCCTTTTGTACCCGCGGTTTCCTCTCGCGCTAGTGGTCCTCCCCCTCCAGCTCTGCTTTGCACACCCGAGAACCAAGCCCTCCCTTGTGGAATGAACCCCCAGTCTGTTCTGGGATTGTGAACTTGGTCCGCGTCTTCGTAGCAGGCTTTTTGTGTGGCGCGGCAGAGCCAGCACCCTTGGCGAGACAGGATGGGAGCTCCGAGGGGAGCTCCCGCGCCTCTTTCCTGGCAGAGTTTTTGCTAAACGTAATCCCCAGCCCCGGGGCGGCTGCGGCCGCGTAGTTGCTGCTGCTGCGCTGCTAGCCTGCCGCGAGCTGGCTTGGGGTTACTATAGTTCAAGCGCATCTGAGATCAGCAGGCGAGGGCGGGGCGGGGGAGGTGCGGGGAGAGGAAGGGGCCTTTGCTGGGAGAAAGCATCAAAGATTAATGGATGGCTTTGCATCGCAGTCTGCAGTAAACAGGAAACTAGTCTGAAAGGAAAGGAGAGGACTAAGTGTCTTTATTTTTTAAAATACGGAGTGTGCAGTTCTATTGAATCTTGAATCATGCCCAAAAGGATGAGCTGTCGGTGCTGCAGTCGTGACCCAGGCTGAGCGCCCAATGGCAGAGGTAGCACTGTTTTTATTTCCTCTGTTTGATCCTTAAACTGAAAGACCGCCCTTGTATTTCAGAACGGACTCTCGTTTTGGAGACGATAAGTCACAGAATTGTTAGTAGTTTATGTGGAAATCGGGTACATACAAAGTTAGCTAGCAACGAGTGGGAGTGGGGAGGACCAGCTATATTTAAAACATGTGCCAATGCTTATGTAAGAAGTGCGTTCTCTTGATATCTCAGTTCTAGGCTGAGTTTACTTATGATTTTAGGCTCTCACTTTTTGCTCTCTTACATTTTCCGGTCTTACCATTCTAACTAATGGACAGTCAGAAACATCTGTTTCTTAAGATCAGTTTTAGTTGATGGTAGAATTTTTTTTTAAACTGGGACAAAGCAAGGAGGTTAATGATAAATGACATGTTTTTGTTTTTCTTTTCTCTTTTGGGAAGAAAATGGTGTAGAAACTTCCAGCCCCAAATTACCTATATTATCAGTTAGATTTAAATTATCAATAACTACGTGGAATCATGTGTCATTCTTATTTTTGCTTTGTCTTTTTAAAAGGGAGTTTAGCATAAGTATGTTTCATTTTTTTGGTAAGATCACATTTTCCATTTTTCTTTTATTATTTTGTATAGCTTTTCAGCAGAGACCAACTGTGACTTTAAAAACCTACATTTTTCTTATTGTTTAGGTTGATTTATTTGATTTCTTCATATTCAGAACCAAAATGCTGTGCTTTCAGAAAATTGTAGAATGAGTCCCGTGTGTTTCTAAAACCCACAAACCTGAATGGTAAACTGAACATTATACTTACACAAGATGTTACTGTGCTTGTAAATACCCATTGCCGTTAATAATGGGAAAGTAATTTCTTAAAATTAAGGTCTTGTGTATTTGATCAGCATTTATTGGACCTTTCCTGTGGTATCTGAAAGAAATGTTTTGGTTCTTTATTTTTGTTCTGAGCTGTTTTACTCCATAAAACAACTTTAAGCTTGAGTCATATTTAGTTTACGTTGTTTGCAGAGACATCATGTTGGACTATTTTCCCAGTTGCTTTCAACAGTTCAAGGAGGGAATTTTAAGATCTTGCTTGGAAGGTAAAAAACAGTGTAGAAAGTTATAATTTGGCTTTGGAGTGTCAGACCTTTAAATTTTCTTTGTTGTCAGTCCTCCTGCTTATTTTCTAGAAAACTTTGGTATTGTTTCAGTTTTAAGAGAGTTTTTGAATTCCCTCCAGTGTAAGAATATGCTTGTTAGCCCTGTTTTACAGTAAAATTGGTAAAATAAATAAATTAGGTTTGAACCAAACATCATAGAGGTATAATCTCTTTGCTGTAGGAAACAAGACTCCATTTTTACATCATGTTAATATAATACACTGATTTGGCAGGCATGAGTGATTTCAAGCATCAAGAAACAAGTATTTCAGAATTTTGTTTAGATGGTGTATGGTGCTAGAGTGTAGTGTTCAGTATTTATTTGTGATGGTCATCACCTGGCATGTGTACTTGTACTTAGAAAGGCTCAAAATTATGGGCTTTTTAAAAAATGGGGTTTTTTTTCCTTCCTTGATTTTCTATATATTATATTTGTTTCTTCCATGACCTTATATGTGACCAATTTATCAATGGCTTACTAAAATATCACTCAGGTACAGAAATAAATGAAACAGTTAGTAGTAGATGTTTTTATTAAGTGAGCATATTTCATTCTACCCAAGCCCTCCCCACTTTGATGGGTATTGGAGATTGAATCACTTGAACCATCACTGCTATCCTCCACCCCAAGTCCTTTATTTTAAGAGGGATTCACTAAGTTGTCCAGGCTAGCCTTGAACTTGCAAGTCCTCATGCCTCAGTCTTCCAAGTCTTTGGGATTACAGATGTGTGTCATTGCACCTAGCTCCAAGGTCCTTAAAGATATTTGAGTCTTGTTGACTGGACTTTTCTTCTTGGATATTCTTTTGTATTGACAGCTTTAAGGACCCAAGTTTTTCTTTTCTCTTCTTTTGTTATATTTGTGAGGCAGGAGTTGAGGGTGAAAATTAAGAGGGAACTTGTGCCATTCTGCTAATGGCCTTCTTTTGTAAATGAAGATGATCCCCTATAAGGCTCAGAGAGATTCCGTGCTTCCCCAACTCTAGATTTCTAAAACAGGATTTTTTTTTCTTATTCCCTTTAAGAGCTACAGTAAATGGTGAAAGTAAGTATGTTTTAAAATTATAAAACATTAAAAACAGGAATGTACCAAATCAGATGAAATAATTATTAACTCATTAATAGACTCCTGTTCTTGTTGCAGACATAGAAATAGTGATTTATGTTGGATTCTAGAATATGGAAAAATATTTTCCTATTCTAGTGTAAAGCCTGTCAGTGATGCTGTTTTCTCAATGCAGGGTGATTTTCACATTGACTGGTTGGTTGTAATAAATATCTGTTAGTCATATATTTTTAAATAAATTCCCAAGAGGGCATGGAGTTACCAGTTTGACCACCAAAGGAAGTAGCTATTTACTAGAGTGAAGAGATTATACCTGGAGTCATCTATATGGCTTAGGTACATTATACTTTCACCAACAGTTTCTTTTTTAATCCTAACCCCATGATATAACAAAAATAACCTAGAAAACCTGGCAAAACAAAAAACAACAATAAAAACCAAAAATTACCCCAGACCTACTTTCAAAAGGAGATTATAAGGAATATTTCAATATATTTTTTCCAAGGATTTTTTTTTTTTAATATAGTAGTCCCTCAGAGGATTGACTGTAGGACCACCCTCAAATACCACAATCTGTGGAAGCTCAAGTCTTTTTCTCTCTTTCTCTCTTTGGAGGACAGTACTGGGGCTTGCCCCTGAGAACACTTTACCACTAAGCTACATCCCCAGCCCCCCCCCTTTTTTTTTTAATTTTGAGACAGGGTCTTGCTAAGTTGCTGAGGTTGGAATCCAACTTACTGTCCTCCTGTCTCAGCCTCCTGAGTGGCTGGGATTACAGGCGTGGCTCAGAATTCTTATATAAATGGCATGCAACCTCTGTACCTCCTTCGGTATGCTTTAAATGGTCTCAAGATACTTAGGTCTGGACAGTGTAAGTGCTGTGTAAATAGTTGCTGTGTTGTATTGCTTAGGGAGTAATGACAAGGAAAAAAGTCTGCATGTTTGATACAGACATCATTTCTTCTCCCCAGTGTTTTTGAGCGAACGTTAGTTGAATCCATGGATGCAGACCTCGTGGACGTGCCACACTTTGAGAACTGTAGTTTAGGTTTCTGAGCAATATAGTTTGCAGAAAATGTGGATTAGAGATTTTGTTTTTCAGTGTTTTATATCCCCCCTTAGGACACAGCTGTTTGGTTTTGGTTCTCATATTATTCTTGTGTAGGAAAAGTATTAAAAGGTCATGTTCTTTGAAAGTAAACAGAATTACTGTATTTATCCATAAAATGTTAATTACATATTATTGGTAATATATAAACATTTATATATAGCTTTGGTTATGGGAATGATTGATATATGAACTTTAAAAAACTTGTATTAATGGTATGCTGAGTTCAGCTGCTTTTGAGCTTTAACAAAATCTGAGCTAGAAAGTTATGAAAATTGGAGGGTAAGATGGAAATACTGACAAGTGTTTCACCATAGCATAGCAATCTGTCACTATAATTTTCTTCAGAAATAAATGTTTTCATTTATCCTGTAATGTCTGAAATTACTGCCAAAGCTAGAAATGTGTTTAGCTTTTTCAGCAGAATTCTTAAAAGGATATTGTCAGAGCCAGCAATCTGAAATTATCTTTACTTTTTAAATTGTCCTTTACCCACTTTTGTTTTCTGTGTTTTCTTATAATTCTTGGATTGATTTGTAGTTCTACCATATGAAACAGGATTGCTCTGAATTGCCCTTTTAAGATCCTGATAACTGCTTTTAATTGTTTCCCTACCCCTTTGCTTTTTCTTTTCTTTCCATTCTCTTAAAACTTATCAACCTCTAAGGAGAGACCTTGCAGACCAGTGCTTGGCTTCTTTCATGTGCCTGCCTGTCTGTGTATCAAGGCAAGAATTTGATGAGCATTAGTTTCCCATCTTTAAAGATGGATTATGGGAATTTGGGACTAAGAGATTACCTTTAATGATTCAGGGAAATGGTATTGCAAATAACGTTTCTTCTACCGGTATCTTCATGAGTTCTCTGGATTGTAAATTTAGTACCTCAGTTTTGATTTTAAGTAGATAGAAAAGGGATGGACTATAACCTGAATAGCTGAGGAAGGCATTTTGTTTTGAGAGAGAGAGAAACAGAATTTTATTTTTCATCTGGTTTTTGTTTTTCTGACACTTAGTTGTGTATGTGGTGCTGGGGCTTGAACCTATGTCCTTGCACATGCCAGGCAAGTGCTCTACTGCTGATCCACTGCTCCAACCTCTTAGACAAGGCTTTTTCATTTAGTAAATAGTCAAAATATTTAAAAAAATATTTTCTCTTTTTTAAAAGCTATGTAAATAAATATCAATTGCTTAAGAGTGAATTTTGTTTTTCAAATTAATTAGGCAAAAGTTACAGTATCCTTATATGCGGTGTTTTGTTGCTAAGTGCCTAGATTTGAAGTTTAGTGACTTTTTAAAAATGAGTTTTGAGATCTGAACATTTAATCAGAACCTTAAGATTGGGCAGACCTCAAAATATCAGTGTGAAAATACAATACAAGGTTATTTCACAAATACCTAGAAACAGTTGATATGGCTAAGGTGTTTAGAGCTATTTTTTTTTTCGGTGTAGGGGATTGAACACCCAGGGGTACTTTGTTACAAAACCACTTTCCCAGTCCTTTTTATTTTGAGATGAGTCTCCCATGTAGCCGGGATTATGCGCAAGTGCCACTGACCCTGACTTAGTTTTTATATACTGTGTGACAGTCCATTAGATTCATAAGAGGATGTCTAAAAATTATTTGTGGTGACTTATTTTTATACCTGTCTTCTTAATTTTAGTTCTGCTCCAAGAAAAAACAAAAACAAAGAAATATGGCTGCAAAGGAGAAACTGGAGGCAGTGTTAAATGTGGCCCTAAGGGTGCCCAGCATCATGCTGCTGGATGTCCTTTACAGATGGGATGTCAGCTCCTTTTTCCAGCAGATCCAAAGAAGTAGCCTCAATAACAACCCTCTTTTCCAGTATAAGTATTTGGCTCTTAATATGCATTATGTAGGTAAGTGTCTGCATCACATTTTCTATAACTGTTGTAAGCATTCTGGATGTATGTCTGTCTGTATTTTGAATTTGAGTAAAATCAGGTCCAGTTACCTTGAGGAACTATGATATAGTCATTAAAGGATATTTATGAGTCTTGTTTATAGTTTTGGTCTTAGCAGTACACATGAATTACTAGGACTAGAGGAAAGCAAGCAGTGTTGGATTTATAGCTTTTGATATGATTCAACATAAATAATGAAAAATACTTTTCCAGGTATTTGGTCGCTTCTAATTTGTCCTTATTTTGGGGTTTAGTAGTAATTCGGAAAGTTGTCTTAAATGCAGTATTTTTTTTTTTATTGTTACCCAAGACGAATGAAAACATACCATTTAAAGAAAAAATTTAATTTCAGTTAAGCTAAATGTGGGAAATGTTACTATGACATATTCTTCCTTAAGAAAGTATTCCTAGCTGAGCATGGTGGCACATAACTATAGTCCCAATTAGTTGTCAGGCTATGGCAAGAGCATCACTTAAGCCTGGGACTTGGAGACCAACCTGGGCAGCATAGTCCGACTCTGTCTCAGAAAAGCAAAAACAAAACAAAAACTTCTGGAGTTACAATTTATATGCTTTAAGGTTAGTGGTAAAAACAATGATGAGAGCCAGGCGTGGTGGCATGCTCCTGTAATCCCAGCAACTTCGGGTGCTGAGGCAGGAGGATTGCAAGTTCAAAGCCAACCGTAGCAACTTAGCAATACCCTGTCTCAAAATGAAAAAAAAGAGAGCAGGGTATATGGCCCAGTGTTTAAGCACCCCTGGGTTCAATCCTTGGTACTAAAAAAAAGTAATAATGAGAGATTAAAGAGATTAAAGTCTAGAAATACAGGCATGAAAAATAAAATTCATCCAGAATGTCAGTATCCTTAGGTTTTAGGTTAATTTTTGGTTTATATGTGATGAGCATCACATCTTTTTATTAATATTACTATTACATAACTCTGGACATGTTTTGAATGGTTTATTATAGTGGTTTGATGTTGATATTTTTATTATTGGAATTGTACATCATGAAAGTATACCTTTTAAGAAATTATGAAAGCCTGTCTTTTCTCTGTAGATTTATTTTTATCTATAGAAAGACTTTTTGAGGGGTTGGGAATTTAGCTCAGAGGCAGAGCACTTGCCTAGTAAGCCTAAGGCCCTGAGTTTGATCCTCCGCCCTGGAAACAAAAAGAAAGACTTTTTGAGTTCTGAATCTTAGCCCTGGGAGCCCCTTACAGCTCTAAAAGAAGACCCAGTAAGCCCTTGTGGGAAGAGAGGTGGTGTTTGAAGAAAAGAAATTGCACTAGAAGCAGAACATCTGGGTTCGGTAAACTCATCTCTTATAGTTACAGTACCTTGGGAAAGTCTGAGAGAAGGTTCTTTTATGTTGGAAAACACTATAATTCCCAACCCTTTATTAAAAGGCTTTGTGCATTAGCCAATTTATGGAAAGTAATTCCAGTCAATTGTAGTGGAACAATTGGGTACTTGGCTTAGATTTTTAGCTTAATCAGCAAAGCAATTCACAGTATGGTTTTTAAAATGCTTAAATATGATGCTTATCATATATTATTTCTGAAAATATTGAAATATTTATTATAACAATATCTGCCTAATAACCAGACACATTAAACTTTAGAAATTGAATGGGTTGAATGGTAGAGTTGAAATTCATACTCTGGCTTATAACTTTAGGGATTCAACTGAGCCTTCTTAAGTAACACTTATTACATGCCATGGTAGAGTAAGCTCAATATATCATCATTACTTTTACCATTAACCTAAAATAGGAACAGATATTATCAGCTTGAATAATTTTTTTGTTGGAGTAACCTCTGTCAGAGTATTGGCTAGTATTTATATAATGCTTCAGTTTTTAGCTTTCTCTTCTAAATAAAGTTCTTAATTTTTAAAATTGGTAATATGTTTGTGTTCAGAAACCAAAACATAAGAAACTATTTCTCTCCCATCTCTGTTCCTGAGTTCTCAGTATGAGCCCCAACAAGTGACTATTATTTCTTCCTTGTGCGTAGAGGTATTTTTATGTGTACATGAATAAATATAAATCTTTATATTTTTCCTTTTTTTGTAGCATGTTAATGTCTGAACCTTGGTTTTATTTATGAATCATGGAGCCATAAGTACTGCTTTTCGATATTCATGAAGTAAAGTTTTTATTGCTATTGAATATTAATATTCTAGTGATTTAAAATGTAGAATTCAAGCTTCATTTGTGTCCTCATTCTGCAGACTTTCCCATGTTTTTGAAGTCATTGACCACTTTTCCTTTCTGGGAAGGTTTTTTTTTTTTTTTTTCCGTCTCCAGATTTTTTTCCTTACTTCCTTTTGACTCTTGATTTTTTTTTCTCTAAACTTATTTTAGTGTTGCAATTGCCCAGAATTTTTGTTCGGTTTTCATTTTTGCTTGCCTGGTAATCTCACAAGGCTTTGACTACAGATGTCTGTCGTCACTTTGTACTGCCTTTTGATCAGCTTAGCCTGGAGTTGGCGTTCTTCCTCTGTGACCCGTGGCTCTCAGTTTACACCACTGTGGCGCTTATTGTGCTGCATTCTGAGGGTCCTTCTGGACTTATCCCTAGTCCCTGCTAGACCTGGAGTTCCTTCAGTTCAAAGTGTACTGTCTTTTACCTCAGCATTCATGGGTTCTTTGGGTAATCCTACAGAGTGAATAGTGGTGCACATACTCTAAAGTCAGATTTTGAGTAAGAGTGAATGAGATTTGGGGGAGTAAAAAAGTTGAGCTAATATGTTGAGGGAGAAGGAATGGAGCTCAGTTTGTGCTTGTTGAATATGACAACATTTAAGTGGGCTATATCTGTCTTAAGCATTGTGAGATATAGGATATCCACTTAGAATAAGAAATGAGATTTGCTTTTGCATATGTAGTAGGTTCTTGGTAACTATTTGTTGGTAATATATATCCAGAAAAGATGTTGATACTCAGAGCAATAAAAACAATTGTTTAGGGACCAGATTTCTGGTGTTCATTGAATAGGGTGAAAAGTAAGTGAAGGAGAGAAGGTAGAAGGTAAAAAGAAATCCATGTCACAGAGCCAAAGAATAATAGGGTATTGAGTGTTTGTTGCTTCAGATGCTGAGACCAAGGATAGGCAGGCTGTATTAATTTGATAAGTAGGCAGTTATTGACTGCAGAGTTTCTTTAGAGTAGGAGAGTAAAGGGAATTTGTAGATTGTAGGTGATGAGGGGTTAGAAACTAGAAACATTGGGTTTTGCTGGCTTGAAACACTTTTCAGTGGAATAAGAAAACTAGATAATAGGAAAGGAAAGATCACTGTAAAGGAAAGGTATTTGTTAGTTTCCAAAATGGGGAAGAGCTCTACACATCCTTTGAAAGAAAGGCAAGGATTGATGTTAAGCACAATGATTGGATGATGAAGGAGAGCAAGGGTTTTCTGTAGTTAGAGAAATAAGATCTTGACTCAACTGGATGGGGCAGCTTTAGAAAAAAACATTAAGACACAAAAGAATTGATGTAAAACAAATAAGTCGACATTGAAGAAAGCTAGATGATGACAGGAACCAGGTTGCACCTTGGTGTGCTGTATTTGATTACAAAGTAGAAAAATCTGCACAGAAGATGACAAGTGCTGTGTATTATCAACAGTAACAAATCTTTTTGTGATATTAAGGGTTCTAAATGAACTTTGTCAGTGAAATAAAAATACCTCAGAAATTGTTGAAACTTAACTGGAAAATAATTTCAAACTCTTTTCTAATGTAATTAATGTGGAAATTAAACTAGAATAATATTATTTAAATCTCTCTTAATTTCTGCTGCAGGTTATATCTTAAGTGTTGTGTTACTCACCTTGCCCAGGCAGCATCTTGTTCAGCTTTATTTATATTTTTTGACTGCCCTGCTCCTCTATGCTGGACATCAAATCTCCAGGTAAGAGTGTCACCCCGTTTTTGAAATGTATGACTGAATTTAAAGTTTTCTTTTGCCAATAAAATTGTTGATATAAATGAACACTGGTAAGAGCTAAAGCTTTGGTAAGTATCCAAAACAGATTTTTTTGGCACTTTTTTTTTTTTTTTAAGAGAGAGGTGACAGTGAGAGAGAAAGAAAAAGAGAGTTGATTTTATTTAGTTTTTCATGTGGCTTTCGTTGCTCCGATACTTTTTTATATATGTGGTGCTGGTTCGAACCCACAGACTCGTGCATGCAAGGCAAGCACTGTAACTGCTGAGCCACCGCTCCAGCCCCTTGATACTGATTTTCTAAACAAATAAATATCATTTAGAGCTAATAGCTGGAGTTATGTTCACATTTTATTTTTGCTTTAAAAATAAGGTTAATATCATCAGGCATGGTGGTGCATGCTTGTGTTCCCTGTGGCTCAGGAGACTGAGGCAGGAGGATTGAAAGTTCAGAGCCAGCCTGAGCAACTTAGGGAGACCCTGTCTCAAAATAAAAAAGAAGGGCTGTGGATATGGCTCAGTGGAAAAAAAACAAAACAAAACAAAACAAAACAAAAAAACTTAGTATGATACAGGCCCAAAGTTTATGTTTATTTTTTTTTCCACATTTATTAGAAGTATGTTGTGATACAGGACACAGATGGGGGGCAAACATTGTCAAAACTGTAGCAATCAATGTGTATAAACTTTGATAACCAGGGGTAATGCTAACACATAGATAAGCTACTATGGGTTTCATCTATTGCAGTTTCCCCCAGAACAAAGTTTATGTTTAAAGGTATTCTTGAGATTTTCTATATTGCTTGAGAAAAGAATTTCCTAAGACTGGCTTTTGGAACATCTTAATTTCTATAGGCTTTATTTTCCTATTATTTTAGGAAGTCAACTTAAGATGTAGGACAATCAGCATAAGCTGCAATCATGTGAGTGGATGACTGATAGAAATTATTTGATTTGACTAATTGTTTAGCTTAGAACTTTTGCCTCCTTAACAGTCTTTACATTGTCAAAAGTGACAGAGGGAACAAAAATGAAATAAGGTAGAATAAATTTTGGAGATATTTCTTTTCAAACTTAGATTTCATAAATTTTTAAATATACTTATTGTAATAAATAAACTCCAAATTCAAGGAGGAGTGGCAGTTAACCTTTTATGTAGAAGAAACTACTAATAGGTCTGAAACACAGATTTTGATGTAGGCTTGAAATACAATCTTAGAAATAGCATTTTTACATTACTGGGACTGAGTTGTTGAGGGTGGGGTCTTATATGGTATAGTTGTAAAATGGTGACTTTACAATGGATAGGATTTTGATCAATCAAGAAACTCAGAGTTGAAGGTGGAGTTTATTCTGGATATTTTATATAGATTGGATTGTACAAAACATGATCTTCTGTACCTGTTTTTTTTTTTTATTTAGCAAGGTTCCTCCATATTGTAACATGATCAATACTTTATTTCTTTTTCAATCCAAATCGTAGTCTGTTGTATGGATAGATTGCATTTTGTTTATCCATCCATTCATCTGTTGATGGGTATTTGGATGCCCATCCATTTTTTGGATGTTAGGAATAAAGTTATGGACATTTTTGTGTGAACATGTTTTTATTTTCCTTGGGCATTTACCTTGGAGTGGAATTGTTGGACTATAAGGTCTCTATTGACCTTTTGGAAACCGCCATACTGTTTTTAAAGTGGCAGAACTGTTTTGCATTTCTGCCAGGAGTGTTTGACAGTTCCAGTTTTTCCACATCCTTGTCAACGTTTATTGGCATCTTGTTTTTTAGTAGAGCTATCATAGTGAATGTGAAGAAGTGTTTCATTGTTCTTTTGATTTTCATTTCCTTGTTGGCTAATGATGTTGAGCATCCTTTCATATTTTCATTTACCATTTATAGATCTTATTTGGAAAATTTGGAAAATGTAATCTATTTTTCATTCATTGTGTTCATTATTCATCATCCATTATTTAATTGGCTTGTCTTATTGTTGAGTTGTAGAAGTTCTTTATATATTCTAGATACAAGTCCATTCTACTTATAATGTATCTTTTCCTTCTTAAATCTCTTTTTTTCATTTGTGCAATTTGTAGACTGCTGACAACCCTGAGCAGTAATAAACTAAACACTTTGAAACTTCTTCTCCTGTACCCTGTGATAATCTCCTCTTTTAGCTGAAACTGGGAGCATAAGGGCTGTGTAAGATGTATGAAAAACACCTCAAATTGAATAGCTTGCAATTCGAAAAATTCTTGCTATAAAAAAAGCACATGAGTTACACAAATTACACAGACAATAACAGAACCTTGGAGCTTGCTACTGCGTCACCTGATTAACGATTTTTATACAACATTCTAAGTCCTTGAACAACCTAGGAACAGTCTATGTTCTGGCCAGTTACAGGAAGCTTTTGAAAGATGTTAATTCTACTTTCTCACTAAATAAAGTGTAAGCCTTGCAAGTTATCTTTTGCAACATAGGCAAACAAAAGCACCACTTAATACAAGAGATCATAGAAACTAAGGTGTTCAAAACCTGTATTTAAGTAAGTATTACATATGCACATATATACCTACTGTCATTTCATCAGTGCATCAGCAGTTGAATTGTTCATCTATGCAGGGTTTATTTAAGTTGTTTTGATCTCTTATTTCTCTCTCCAGCTTCTTTCTGGCCTTGCAGATATTTAGTGCTTGGATTTACTAATGTCCAAAAGAAGAAAACATGTCAAACACTAGTCGGTTTTATTCCCGTCAAAATTAAAAGTTTTAATATGTAAACAATAAAATTCATTTAATGATTTCTTTGTTTATAGTAATGGTTCTTAACTAAGGACTGTTTTGTTCCCCAGGAGACGAAGTCTAGGGACACATTTTAGTTGTCACAACTGCAGTTCTCAAAGTGTAGCTAAATAATTGTAAGGATAAATGTTGTTCCTAGTTCTTAAGCCTTACCACAGCAGAGACTGTTTTGTCTACTGTAGTATCCATAGGGCCTAGCAGAGTGCTAGCAACATATTATGGACAGCAGTTTCTTTTCAAATTAAAAAAGTATGAAGAACATATTAATTTTTCTTAGTTTTATTATGTGATAGTGTAGTTTAAGTAAGAAGCTCTAAAGACAAAAGAGGCTGTTTAAAAAGAAGATAAATTAAAGGAGACTTGGAAATAATGCAATATAGTTAACAGACCCCTTAAGCGATTTTAGAGTAATGTTGAGTTTGCTGAGTTATATACATTCATAATATGGTGATAAAATCAAATGGGAGAGAAACATGGTAGGGAACTCCTCTTTGGTTTCCTTTGCCCCATACTAAGAGAGCTGCTGGGACCAGTGCTCTTCTGGGGCCTCTTTTGGCTTTGCCTTCGAGGATAGAACTCTTGTGTTGATGCCCTTTAATTGACATAAAATTCACAGAACAAAATTAACCATTAAGGTGGCGTATAGTTCATTCAGGTAGCCATCACCTTTATCTAACTCCAGAACATTTTACAATGAAGCCTAGAAGTCATTAAAAGTTGAACTCCTGTTTCCTGTTTTCTAGATGCTGGCAACCACCAGTCTGCTTTCTGTCTTTGTGGGATTTTCCTGTCCCTTGTTTAAACTGGATGTATTAGAGAGGGATGTGATATATCATCTAATAAAAAAATAAATAAAAAAAAGAGAGAGGGATGTGGTGCAGCCAAAAAGAAAATACTGGGCTTTAGAAGCCCATGTAGTACAGGGACTCATACCTCATTCAAATTTACTTCTTTAATTGCATTTCAAGCACTTTATAAACATGAATAGTATTTTATTTTAAGCTTCATAATTCTCAATTCTTTCTATCCTAGAACCATTTAAGATACAGTAACTACATTGGTGGTTACCTGTTATAATCAGGAATGTGTATTTTCTTTGGATATATAGCATTTGTACAAATTTACATTATAACAGAGTTATTTAACCACTGTATGATTGATATTTGAGGCCAGATAATTCTTTTTTCTGGGGAAATGTCCTCTGCATTGTAGAATGTTTAGCAGCATCCCTGGCTTTTACCTACTAGGTATCAGTAGCACCCTTTTACCTTTCCTCAAATTGTGATAACCAAAAATGTTTCTAGACAGAACAAGAGGACAGAATTGCATCTGTTTGACAGTGCATTAAAACTGTTCCTGAGAATCTGGTTTTTTCTTTCAGTAGAAAGAGACTAGATACATTTTGTATTAGAAATGGTCTTTAGAGAGTGACATGGAGAATTGTTAAATTACCTGTGAAGCTTAGTCACTAGCTTTCATAATCATCCCCAAAACTCTTCCTGTTCTATAAAAATTTTTATTTTAGCTTTAAATTTTAAATTTTTGGCAATACTCAGCTGCTTGATTATGTAAGGGTCATTCCTTGTTTGGGTATGCCATGCTAAAGGAATTCAACTTGAGTGCCTAACAGGAAGTTTTCATGGAAAAAATAAATAATGAATTTGAGTGTGTTCAGAAATACTCAAAACATTCAAATTATTTTAAAGTACAGTGAATAACACAGTCAACAGTTGAAGAAAAGAGGGAGGAATATTTTTACATAAATTTCCCTTCTTTGGTGCCAAAAGAACTTTAGACAACTATTTTCCATAATACCATTTAACTTCATGATAACAAAATAAATTCTAGTCTTTTTGTGTTGCCTATTTTCTCAGTGAAAAAGGCTCTTACATTAGTGCATAAAACTTACTAAATTTAAATCTAATTTAAAAAGGAGCATTTTTTGTGATGTACTATTTGTTTAATAATAGATGTGTAACCTGTTTATTATAATTCTCATTACAAATTCCCTGTAGATTTAAAGTAACAGTTTTATTTTTTGTTTTTGTTTTTTTTAATTCCAGGGCTTTAGGACTGAGCCTCATTCGCAGCCTGAATATTACAAGTTTTAAGGATTGTCCTGCTGTGAATTAGTTTTCTAAGTAGTTTGTAATTTTATCTGTAACTAAAGACATGTAATGTAGGACACACTTTAGGGAAAATAAGAGAGGTAATGGAAGCAACAGATTCCATTATTAGGTATTTTAGTTAAGTAGGAGGATAGAGGAATGATGTCTCAACTGACTTTTTATTGGGCACAAAATATTGAATAAGGCCATGGGAAAAGTAGAAATCATACATCGTGGAGCTTTGGCAGCTTTGGAGCTTTCTCTGCATAATAAAACTCAGTTTCAGTAAATTGAATATGTTTCCAGTATATGAAAGACAAATATGAAGGCCATTCCTTTATAATTCTTTATATCTAAACTTTTCCTTACATGTAGATGTGGAGGTTATTAACATGTGCCTGAGAATGCTGTGATTGAACTGCTTCTGTCCTTCATCCAATGTATTATTACTATTTTTCTTCTTTAGGGACTATGTTAGGAGCGAACTGGAGTCTGCTTATGAGGGACCAATGTATTTAGAACCTCTCTCCATGAATCGGTTTACCACTGCCTTGATAGGTATGTATCATTAAAGAGTTAAAAGTGTGACATACACATACAATGGAGTTCTACTCTGCTATTAGAACGACATCATGGCATTTGCAGCCAAATGGATGGAGATGGGAAAATTGTGCTGAGTGAAATATCCCAAACTCAGAGACTTAAGGGCTGAATGTTTTCTCTCATAAGTGGAAGCTAGAGTAATCTAAGACAGGATGAAAGTTAGCTAAGTTTGAATAATAAACTCAACATAGTTGAATTTTCACATAAGCTGGGGAACCAAAACTATGAAGGTTGGAGGAGAAGGGAGGGGAGGGAGAGGGATTTAGGGGGAGTTATCAGTGCAACTGGGAACTCTGGACTCCCATGAGAAGCCTAACTATACACCGGCAGGCTGGGGAACTCAGAAATTTGAAAAATTAATATACATATGTATATGCTTATTTCTATCTATAACATGGGAGTAGTGCAGAGGAGACATGAGAGGGGAGTGGACGAAGAGGGAAGATCCTGGACGAGGAGTGACCGTAACTTGCTTTGTCAGTATCCACATATGCGTGATTATGTAACAACGATTCCCTCCAATATGTAAGGCTATGTCAAACAACAACAACAACAAAAGTATGGGTAGGAGCCAACCAATATTAGTCCATTCTTTAGTTTCTTATGGTAAAATTGATATATACATTTTTAAAAAATGCAAAAATGAAGTTATTATGGTGATTCTTTCCAAATCCCGCAGTTGTTTAATGTGTTAATCTTTTTTCCGTATGAATAGGTGTTTTTATTTTTTTGGATTTATAATCCAGAAAGTTCATAGTTGCTTGTGTTTTCCTAGTGTTTTGAGTATTTGGGAAGAGTAATTTTTAAAGCCAGCTGTTACCTTTAAAAATTAAAATGCAATATACATTTTAAATCTACTTATTGTTGAAATTCATCACTGTGTTTTCAAAAGTAATTTGCTGTAAAAAGAATTTTACATGAGATTGAATCATTCAAGTAGCAGAATATTGAAAGCTAAAGTGTTGGCTAAGGCCTAAAAGCTATATCCATATAGTCCAAAGTGACCTACCAGACCTTACCATGCCAGAGTTCCAAAAAATTGAGTTCCAGAAAACCTATTTTGTGAATCTTAAACTAACTCTTGTAGAAGGTGTTAAATCTGAATACTGGAGCTTGAAGAATTTGGAGATGACTGTTTGCATATAGAGCAGACCATTTGGAGAGCCACGAGTCTTCTGTGGTGTAGGAGAATACAGTGTACTGATCCAGGCTTGCAGAATCTAAAGCTATACTGTCCGGAACTCACTACAGGTGGCTACTGAGCACTTGAAATGTGTCTCTTGGAAATTCAGATGTGCTCTACATATAAAACAC
The DNA here is from genome assembly GCA_004027875.1 of Aplodontia rufa. Taxonomy (NCBI): domain Eukaryota; kingdom Metazoa; phylum Chordata; class Mammalia; order Rodentia; family Aplodontiidae; genus Aplodontia; species Aplodontia rufa. The sequence continues at coordinate 63,350 of PVKS010003455.1, read as the reverse complement.
ATTCTCAGTGTCTACCTAGTATTAAAAAAGGATACAATTTTTAATATAAATTGAACGTATATATGGTATTTGTGATGTATTTGGTTAAAGTATGTTATTAATTTCACCTGTTTCTGTTGTTTTTGAAATAAGACTTCTAGAAAATTTTAAATATATATGTGAATTGTATTGTAATTCTAATGTTATATAAAAGGCTGATCATGAGCTGATTCCTGTTGAGTACTTTGAGTGTGAAGTGAAAATGCCTAGTAGGTTTGAATTATGGGAGTATTTCCTGGGTTAGAAAACCTGTACAATTTTGTTGTGGAAGTACCTTAACATCAGTATGAGACATTATTTCCATAATTAGTGACTTATGGTTGTCTATTTACCCAACTAAGATTCAGTGAATAAGGAAGTAAAACAATACCCGTAAACTTTTTTTTTTTTTTTTTAGCAGACAAGTTTTATTATAGAAAGTAAAAGCACAGGGAAAAGAGCAGACTTCCCCCATAGTGGGGGAAGGGGACAAAGCCCTTTTTTTTTTTTAAAGAGAGAGAAAGAATCAGTTTTATTTAGTTTTTCACATGGTTTTCATTGCTCTAACACTTAGTTGTGTATATGGTGCTAAGGTCTGAACCCGAGTCCTCGTGCATGCCAGGCAGTCTCTGTAACTGTTGAGCTACCACTCCAGCCCCTCCATAAACTATTAAATGGCAATTTTCTTTGGACTTTGATTTTATAGTAACTTCCTACTTCTTTTCTTCCATTTCAGCAATAAACTTTTTTTTTTTTTTTTTTACAAGAGAGGGACAGAGAGAGAGAAAGAGAGAATCAGTTTTAGTTTTTCATGTGGCTTTCGTTGCTCTGACACTTCATTGCGTACATGGTGCTGGGGTTCAAACCCGTGTCCTTGCACATGCCAGACAAGTGCCGTGACCACTGAGATACCACTCCAGCCCTTCGACAATCAATAAACTTTTATTGAAAAACAAAATAATTTTAATGTGCCATGATCTCAACAGAGTTGCAGACTTCTTGGAGATATTTCTAGTAGTGGAATCCTAGAATGCAAAGAATTTGTATTTTGATTTATTTAGAATTACTAGTTGGCACAGGCACATCAAAACAGTTTGCCCTTTTGGAGCTACAGGAGATTCCACTAACTTATGACTCCTTCCCGCTCCACCTAAGCAGGATGAGCAGTCTTCTTTCAGAGATCGTATCATATGGGTCATACTCTTCTCTGAACCAAGTGACACTTGTAATGCCAGAGTTGAGCACTACATATGCTAGCATAGACTTTTGGGAATTTCAGAGATTAGAAGTTTGCATCATGCTGAATAAGGCGTTTATCGTAGCTCTGAGAACAGTAAAGAAAGATATGCCAAAATGAAAATTTCTAATCATTCCTAGTGCTAAAGTATTTCTTCCAAGCCCTTTTTTCAGTTTTAACTTTCTAATTTTAATCAAAGAAATATGCTAATTTTTAATTATCAAAAATTACCACAATTTTATAATGAAAATCAGCTCTTTCCTGCATCAGCCCTTTCCATTCTTTTGGTATCATTGCCCAGAGGACTCTTCTTTTACCTCATGATAATTTCTTCCATGCTGTATTAGTTTTCTTCGTATCTAGAAATCCTATTAATTGGACTTGGACCGCTACATTGGGCCCTTAATTTTCTTAGAGTTGTATATTCCTTCTTTTGAGCTAGTTGGATTTCTCTCTTTTGGGCTGGGGGTGGGTTTATTTTCTGAGATTTCGCAACTTTATCTTCCAGCATTAAATAGTTTTTTTTTTTTTTTGAGAGAGAGAAAGAGTTCTTGTTTTGTTTTTCCATCTGTTTTTTTGTTTTGTTTTTGCTTTTCCTTTACTTAGTTGTGTATGTGATGCTGGGGATTGAACCTGGGTCCTTGAGCATGCCAGGCAAGTGCTCTACCACTGTCTACTTCTCCAGCCCAGCATTTTAATTTGTTACATAATTTTCATATCTAGGAGCTTGTTTTCTGTAAATACTTCTTTTATTATGGTAATTTTTTATTTCTTAGGTATATAATTTATACTTTTATTTGAAACTTCCTTGTGCTACTTGGATTCTGTTTATTTCCTCTGAGTTCCTGTTTCTGTTTGTTTTGGTCTTTGTCTTTAATGAGAGACTAGTGTTTCTCAAGCCTTGATTAGAATCAGCGGGGCATATGAAAACAACAAAGAAATGTAAAGCAGATGCTGAAGCCTACACTGCGTTTGAGACTTGGTTAAACCGTTAAGTTTTACTTAAATGTCCAGGGGTCCTTGCCCTATCATTGTATTATAGAGAGTTTCGACAGTTGGTGTTAAAATCTCTGTAGGGTTTACTAGCTGGTATGTTCAAGTGCGGGTGCTCAAGTGGGACTGGCCATTTGAGGTGAGAACCCTGAAGTCTCAGTCTTGTTCTTGGACTGGTTGGCTTCCTCAGAGAGGATCATTTTTAATAGGGAAGGCAGCAAGAACTGACTGCTGGCTGCTGAGTAATATACCTGACAGCAGTGCTTTGGGATCAGGAGAAATTTCATCTTTTGAGGTATAGCTTTTTATTTTAAACTCTTATTTTCGTTTGGGCCCCTCATCTCTGTTATGAGCTGTATAAAGAGCCCATACACAGTCTGGAGCTTCAGTTTCAGCATCCTCAGAAAGCAAATTTCAGTCTTCCTCCAGTGTAATGGGAGGCCTGGGTAAACACCCAGTGAGTGGTCTCCTCTTTGTTTTCCAAAATGATGTTGACATCTCTTCTTTGGTGACCTCATATCTTATTTTCTTTATTTCTTTTTTTGTTTTTTTCCTTTTGTCTTATTTTCTATTGGTAGGGAATACTAGGAATTTAACCTAGGGAGCCATTTAACCGCTGAGCCTCATCCCCTGTCTCCAGCCTGCTTTTTGTTTTTTCTTTTTTTAAATTTTGAGGCAGGGTCTTGCCAAGTTGCAGAGGCTGGCCTCTACCCTCCTACCTAAGTCTCTTGATGTGCAAGTGTAGACCAGTGTACCTGCTGCTGCTTCTCTTGTTTTCCTTGTTTATTACTATGAGCTTTTCTATGCCTTTATGAATATTGTTCACATTATTTGAATATTCTTTAAAGGCAAAAATTAATTCTTTGAAGGAGAATAGAAGATTGTTAAATATTTTTAGCCTTGTGTAGAAATGGTTGTGTTTTTTTATTCTATGGATAGAGCAGAAACATCCTCAAATTTTGTTTTGCTCTTCATTGGTAAGAAGGAAGAGAATTTGACTAAATGATTTTTAAATTAATCTGGAAGATAATATGTCTTAAGAATCTTCAAGAAATTGTGAACAATATTATCAAAATGGCCATTTTACCCAAAGCCCTATACAGATTTAATGCATTTCCTATGAAGATACCAGTGTCATTCTTCACAGATATAGAAAAGGCAACACTCAAATTTGTATGGAATAACGGAAGACCCATAATAGCCAAAACATTACCCAGCAAGAAGGAGGAGGCAGGAGGCATCTCAATTCCTGACCTGAAATTATACTACAGGGCTACAGTAACAAAAACAGCATGGTATTGGTACCAAAACAGAATGGAAGACCAATGGAATAGGATAGAGGATTCTGCGATGAATCCTCATACCTTTAACTATCTGATATTTGATAAAGGGGGCAAAAGCATAGTGTGGAAGAATGATAGCCTGTTCAACAAATGGTGTTGGACAAATTGGACAGCATGTGTAGACAACTGAAATTGGATCCTTACCTTTTACCCTGCACAAAAATTAAATCCAAATGGTTGAAGGATCTGGATATTAAGCCAACAACTCTACAATTGCTTGAAAAAGAAGTAAGATCGACATTATATGACATAGGGGTCGGCACAGCCTTCCTTAACAGGACTCCCATAGCACAAGCAGTAAAATCAATAATAAATGCATGTGATGCAATTAAACTAAAAAGCTTTTGCACAGCTAAGCATTAAGTCAATAGTCTGAAGAGAGAACCTACAGAATGGGAGAAAATTTTTGCCTGCTACACCTCCGACAGAGGGCTAATATCCAGAATATACAAAAAACTCAAATACCAAATCCACAAATAACCCAATTAATAAATGGGCTGTGGAACTTTTTTGGAGGAAGTTCAAAAAGCCCATAAACATATGAGAAAATGCTCTACATCACGAGCAATAAGAGAAATGCAAATCAAAACTTTGCTGAGATTTCACCTCACTCCCGTCAGTGGCAAAAATGAAGAATACAAACAATGACAGGTGCTGGAGGGGCTATGGGAAAAGAGGAACACTGTTACATTGCTGGTGGGACTGCAAACTGGTACAGCCACTCTGGAAAGCAGTGTGGAGACTCCTCAAAAAATTAGAGCTGGAACTGCCTTTTGACCCAGCTGTCCCACTCCTGGGTATTTTCCCAAAAGAGCTAGAAATGGCATACTATAGAGATATAGCTTCATCAGTGTTTATAGCAGCTCAATTTACTATAGCTAAATTACGGAACCAACCCAGATGGCCCTCTTGATGAATGAGTCCAAAAACTGTGGTACATATATACAGTGGAGTACTACTCTGCTGTTAGAGAAAACGATATTATGTCATTTGCAGCCAAATGGATGGAGATGGAAAAAATTTTGCTAAGTGAAGTATCCCAAACTCAGAGACTCAAGGGCAGAATGTTTTCTCTCATTTGTGGAAGCTAGAATATAAGCAGAATCAGTATGATAGATGGCTAACCTAATAATTACCTCAACCTGTATGAATTCTTACATGTTCATGGGGAACTGTGCTTAGGTTCCTGGGGGACATAGGGAGGAGGGTAGGGAGGGGAGAAGGGAATAGAAAGGACATCAAGGTGACCAGAGGGAGGTAGTATGGGGGAATCTAATCTGAGGGGAACCTCTGAGTTCCACAAGAAGTCCAGTTAACTTGGGTCTTAAGTAAAGTGAAACATGGAACCATGGGAAACCCAAAGGTGGGGAAACCATGGTCTGGCACCAATATTGGCTTGTTCTGTCGTTACACTTTTGTTCTTGATTGTTTGACGATGAACACCTCCTAGTTGTAAGACCATGTTTATCGAATAAAAATTAAAAAAAAATAAAATAAAAAGGAAAATAAATAAATAAATAAATGTGGCAACCCCCCCCCCAAAAAAAAAGAAATTGTGAAAAGAGCCATGAGGGACTTTTTCAGTTACTGAAATGGAGTAAGGTGGTACTGTTATCAAGGTAGATCACTGGGGGGGGGGGGGGATGGAAAATTCCTACACAATATGTAAACGATTTTTGAGTATAGTAAAGTGACATTTCAATTTAAAAAGAAAATAATGGTTGATTCTAATAACTCGTTTTGAGATTGGATTGAACAACTGGAAAGAACAAACTTGGATTTTTATTTTTCTCCAAAATACCAAATGTATTAGTTTTTAAAATTAAAAATTACTAAAAGAAAACGTAGAAGAGTCCTTGTGTAATCTTAAGTAGGGGAGACATGTAATTAACCATTGCACCAAAAATAGAAGCAGAAAGAAGCACTGAGTAAAAGAACTTTTTTTCCTGTTTTTTAAAGAGAGGGGAGAAAATCAGCTTTTTTTGTTTCATCTGGCCTTTGATTCTCTGACACTTAGTTGTGTATGTGATGCTGGGGTTCCAACCTGGGTCCTTGCGCATGCCAGGCAAGTAGTCCAATGCTGAACCACAGTTCTGGCCAGATTAATTTACTTTCAGTGAAAACTTTTGTAAATGTTAAGACATGATACATTAGAAAAATGTAGTCAGCTGACAGGATTAATCCAGTAAAAGAAAAAAAAAAGTGTAAAGAATGTAACCAAACATTCACCAAGTAATTTCAGGTATTTTATATACTTATTGGTAATGCTCAATTCTATTGATAACCAAAAAATATAAATTAGAAAATCTTAGAAAATGTATCTTGTTCTTCCCCTCTAAATTATACTCACTATGGGCAAATCAGTAAGAAAATGGGCACCTTTTATACTAGACTTGTTTCTGTAGGTCAATCTGACTATGTGTCAAGGTCCTTAAAAAATGTTTCTAATGATTCTTTAATTCCACTTTAAGGATTGTGGCCTAAGAAAATGTTAGGAAATGTGTCCTGAGTAGTAAGCTTATGCAAGGATATCATAAATGTACTAGCTTATTCATACAGAGCATTTCATACTTATAAAACATTAGAAAAACACCAAATGCTAATATGTCACAAGCATTAAGTTTAAATATACTACACGAGTGTAAAGACAGCCATGTGTCCTAGCCTGGAGAGATGTGTAGTGTTAAAAGAAAATGTTGATTATAAAATAGTATCTACACTATCAGGTAACATGTAATATGAAGAGCTAAATACCAGTTACCTAGTAGGTTTCAGATACAGTGCTAAAGCTTTCCATATGCAATACTTCATTGAATAAACTGTAGTATTCATAGTGGTACCTGTAGATGGTGGAGTGATACGAGATGGAAATGTTTTGTTTCTCTTTTTGTATCACTATTTCTAATTTTTTATAGTTACCATGTGTAATCATGAGAGAAGAATCTGTTTTAACTTTCATGATTGAATTGTTTGGGAGATTAACATGGTAAATATAATTAAAGATCTAAAAACCTCAGAACAGATGTGTCCAAGATCGCATAATTATCTCTTTGATTTTGTTTTTACCTATAGTCCTGAACCTATGGGTAAATATTGAGTACCTTTGGAAAAGGAACTACCTATGAATAGTAGCAACAATTATTATATTATTGAATCAAACACTTTAAAGAATTTTCTGTGTCATAAATGCCATCAGAAATGTGATGAAGAGGGGCTGGAGCGGTGGCTTGGCGATTCAAACCCTAGTATAACTTATGTACATAATGAAGTCTTGGAGCAGTGAAAGCCACATGAAAAACTAAATAAAAATTTTTTCTCTCTTTCTCTTTCTCTCTTATTGTCTCTCTCTTTTTAAAAAAAAGAAAAGAAAAAAAAAGGAACATGATGAAGACCAGTGGAGATATATGTTGTTATTTTCAAATCAGCCCAAGTGAGCCTAGTATTCAGCATTCACAGTACTTGGGAATGTGTAATTATGGACCAATGAAGTTAAATTTCAATTTAAAATATTATTCAAGGCATCTTAGTTAGACGTCTTCAAAAGCTGTGTTTCCACCATTATCAATAGGGTGTTTACTTCCGTGGATACCAAATGCTCAAAATTAAATGCATTCTGTTCCCTGTTTTAGGTCAGTTGGTGGTGTGTACTTTATGCTCCTGTGTCATGAAAACGAAGCAGATTTGGCTCTTTTCGGCTCACATGCTTCCTCTGCTAGCACGACTCTGCCTTGTTCCTCTGGAGACTATTGTTATTATCAACAAATTTGCTATGATTTTTACTGGATTGGAAGTTCTCTATTTTCTTGGCTCTAATCTTTTGGTACCTTATAACCTTGCTAAGTCTGCGTACAGAGAATTGGTTCAGGTAAGATAATCACACACAGGTGGATAAAATTTTGCATAAATATTAATAGATCTTATTTTTATTTCACAGTCATAGTTATGAACATTCTTTTTTAGAGTTTTAAAATAGCACCTATCTATTTTCAGCTCAATTAGCATCTGAGATTCTTTCTCAGGAAGTTCTTGAGAAGGAGGTTAAGTGAAGTGATTGAGAGCAGACTGGGTTCATATCCCAAGGCTGCTGTTGCTAGCTGCATAACCTTAGGATAATCACTTATCTTCATTTTCTCCAAAATGGAGCTGATAATAACACTGTAGTCTCCTCATATGTTTACTGTGAGATTTCAATGAGTTCAGTGCCAGGCAGATGATATTCAGTATGTATTAGCTATTGTAATGAAGTAAAAACTAATACAGAACCACATATCAAGAGGTCAGATCCCAGGTTTTTCCTGATTATATTCTTTCGTTGACTACAGTTTCTTCCCTTTGTTTGCCTAGTTTGTTTAAACTCAAAAGTTAAATGGTTGTGGGTCATACTGTGGATGGATTTCGTTTGGATAAAGTACTGGAACTAACTTTGCCAACATAAAAAGCATCTTGAAATAATCTTTCCCTTTCTTTTTTTCTTCCAACTTTTGCTCTAAGGCAGATTACTCCCAGACTCACACTGTAGACTTTTAGAAGATAAATGTTTGTATTCGATTTATTTTTCAGTTTCACTGTATAAATAGATCTTAAACTTGACATTGGTGTGAAAATCGTGTATTAACATTGTTACTCTCTTCTGCCTCTTGACTGTGTATGTGACCAGAAAGTACAGGAAGCTCTCAGATTGACCATACTAACATTATAGACTGGGACTCTCTTGTGCCCCAGGGAAAACCTTTGAGGAAAACATTCCCTAAGCTCTGGCCTAACTGTGATTCTACCTTTCTTTATCTTACTCAGTGATAACTTGGGTGGTTTCCCAGAAGTAGATGATTCAAAGAAGAGATTATTTCCTCGCTTAGTGGAAAGATGCTTCATAATGAGGGGTTGTAGTTGTATTCCAAGTGAAAATGTCAAGTTTAACTTCAGAGCTGTGTGGTTTGTTTGTTGTTTTAATTTCATGTTGTGGTACTATGCTAGTTTGTGATATAGATGAGATATTCAGTAAACCTTTATTGAATATTAAATATGTAATACCCATAAGACAGTCTCCATTGTTTCTTTGTTCTGTGTATTCCCTTGGTTGCCATAAGATTTATGCATCACTAGGTGTGGCGCTTGAAAAAGAATTATAGGTTGTGAAATCTATGACTTAGGAAGCATTGGATAAGCAAGAAATGGTAAGTCAGGCTTTTTAATGGTCTGTTCATTGAATAGAAAAGAGACAGTGTACTCGACCTCTTCATAAACTGCTTGCCTCTAATAATTATTTTATATCTAGTTGAGCAATTTACTTTAAAATTATGTTCTAGTTGGGAAAAGTAGAAATTAAGCATGGCTAGGCTGTAGAAAAAGAATTGCTTTACTGATGAAAAATTTAAAATTAGAATAATCCACAAGCCCCTATTTAAATTTAATAAAGCTTTTTATAGCTTTATTGAAGCATCCTGATATCACACTGAGAGATTCTGCCAAGACCAGTTGGCAGCTGGGGTAGGGTTTTGTAGGCTGCCTGGCAGAACCCTGCTGGGTTACCAGGTTCTATTCTCTGGCTTAGTAACTATATAGAAACTTGTTTACATCTTTGAAATTGTTTTATAACTGGAAAATGAATTTATTGAGTTATTGCAGACTATTAAAATTTGTATAGGTGCACCCTTTCCCTGGTATTAATGCACTTGGCAAACCAGATTGAGAACTGTGGCTGATAAGTGAATACCCAGTAGGAGCAAGGGGAATTTATTCATCTGGGAAAGAGGCTTGCTAACTGTCTTTGTTCTATAGTAGGGTAGATTTCTCCAGTGATTAAGTATTTTGTTTTTCATTAAACTACTCATCTATGACGTTCCTGAGTAAGCCCTCTTTTTTTAATGGGTCTCGTTTTCCTAACCCCTTTTTCAGTATTGTATCCTTCATGCTAGTTGTGATTGTTTTGGTTAGAAACAAGTGTTTACCAAGTCTCCTCTAATGACCCGTGGGAGTTTTGTTCTGCTTGTGATCTTATTTGGACCTTATCCTTGACTGTTAGGGCAGTTTGCTGTTGCCATCAGGTGCATGTGTTAAGTGTTAATAATAAAGTTGAAAGTGAGTAAATTTTTATAAAAATTTGATTTCAAAGTTGGCTAACTTTAAAGGAATTTAGCTGAAACAGTCTTGCAAAAAATGTAAATTTACTCTTAAGTACTTCAGATTAAGCTCTTTTAAGTCTCTAAAAGTGTCCATTGAAAGTGTTGCAAAATGTTTTCCTGTCTTATTTTCTTATGCAGGTAGTGGAGGTTTACGGCCTTCTAGCCTTGGGAATGTCCTTGTGGAATCAACTGGTAGTTCCTGTTCTTTTCATGGTTTTTTGGCTCGTCTTGTTTGCTCTTCAAATTTACTCCTATTTTAGTACACGAGATCAGCCTGCATCACGGGAGAGGCTTCTTTTCCTTTTTCTGACAAGGTAATTAATAAGACCTAATGTTACTATATGTATAACCTTACAGAAAATTTTGATCTAGGACTAGTAAGTTTTGCAAATCACTTTTTTTGTTGTTTTAAGACAGAGACAGTGAGAGAGAGAGAAACAATTTTATTTAGTTCTTCATGAGGCTTTCATTGCCCTGACACTTGGTTGTATACATGGTGCTTGGGTTCGAACCCACGTCCCCGTGCATGCCAGGTAAGCGCCATAACCGCTGAGCCACCACTCCAGCCCCTGCAAATTACCTTTATCTATCAAGTTATGTGACTTCATATTTAATTAAGTTAGGTTTTCATTCAGTGGGTTATCTAGATCTGGCAGTGCAGGGTGTCCTTTCCAGTAACCTGGAGACATAGGTACCTTTATTGTCATTGCCATTTTGTAGCTGAGAAAATTAACAAGAGTAACTGGTCCCAGATGACAGTGTTACAAGAAACAGAGCTGACATTCAAACCCCATCTGAGTTTAAAACTTGTGACTTTTCTTTACTCTTTCACTATATTCCCATATTTTAATGTTTTGCTTCAGACCTGGCAGTACCCAGTAATTGGTGAAATAGATATGTCATAGTATTTTACTGTTTAACCTAAAAGAATTTTAAGACTTGGTTTTTAAGATTTAGTGCATTATTTTTAAGTCTTCTGGCATTTGAGTTCTTTTCCTAGCAGTTGTCTTTACTATAAGCTTATACCAGCTTACCACGTTTGTCATTTTTTCCACTTGAAGTGTACATCTTGGTTCCCTGTTTCATTGATTCTTCAAAAGATGAGAATGAAAGTAAATAAAGGCAGGTAAAAGTTCTGAGTTTTAGTTAATGGAGCTGTTGCTACTTACCCATCCACTGTGATGGAGGACCTTGTACTAAGTAGGTAAGGGAGCAGTTTTAAGACAAATTTACAGGGGCTGGAGCGGTGGCTCAGTGGTTTCGGCACTTGCCTGGCAAGCACGAGGACCCGGGTTCAAACCCCAGCACCACGTACACAACCAAGTGTTGGAGCAACAAAGACCATGTGAAAAAAAAACTAAATAAACTTGTTTCTCTCTTTCACTGTCCCTTTCTCTTTAAAAGGAAAAAAAAAGACAAATTTACAGTTCTAACGAGCAAATTATTTGTTAAGAGAAATCATTCACAAAAATCTAAATGTCAATAAAAATGTGATGGGGACAGTACCTGTTTTAACAAATAAATAGGATAAGCGTACTGAAACTAAGTTTGTACTTTTTGAAAATGAGTAGTATTTTTAATTATAAGTAGTTCTTCAAGCATGCAGTAAGTTGATATCAAAGTCATACATTTTAATGACCAATTCTATATCAAATAAGTTTAATATTTGTGTTTTTATTATAAGTATTAGGTTTTTTACACAAATTTTAAATAATTCAAAAAGCAACTGAATTTAAAGCAAAAGGTATACATACAACTCTGTTTCAGATAGTAATTGTAGAGTGGGACTGGATTTGTATTATTATCCATTGTAATTCATGATCAAATTATGTATAGCATAATTATTTTTAAGAGGTTTAACAAGTTATTAAACTTACTACATATGCATTTATGATTGTACAACAACATAACTCCTCAGTAAAATTTAAAAAATAATAAATTAATAAAACAAGTTACTAAACCATGAATGAATTTGGATTTATTTACAAAGCAGAAAAATTATACTGAGATTTCAGATACCTTGACAAATAATTCCTGTTTTTTTCCCATACATAGCCAAGATGGAGTGCCTTTTCTCAAGATGAGAATTGTTTTGATGTGGCTTTAATTGGGATGCTCCTATATTGGTTCTTTTTTGTTGATTTCTGTCTCTCTGAGAGTTACTCTCTTTGATGCTTTTGTGTGCCAGGTTATATTTATGTTTCCTTGTCAAAAAACAGCTTATTTACAAAAAGAAGATTAGAAGTTTACTAGAATACCTTAATAACAGAAAAGCACACACAACTAAAAAAGGCGTTTTGTTTATAGAATATAGAACTGAAATGAATAAAAATGTCTCTTATTGAAGTGAGAATGGAAGAAAAGTTTTATAAATTTCCCAAACTCTTTCACTTTCCCAAAGCTTAACTTAAAACCTTTTGAATTCTTTAGTATGGTTTCTTTTGTAAAATAGCACCACATTCTTTTCTGAAGTAAGAGAAAAAAGAATGTGCTCCTCTTGAATATGTAATTATATCATGCAGTTTGGGTGTAAAAGATTTCTCTAAATATGAAGACAAGTAGAAGTAGTATTCAGTAAGATTTTTAGCCTTTTCCAGTTAGAATGAAGGGAAATTAAGGTATTATTTTTAACCATGATTCTTACATGGAAAAGTTATGGACATTTGTTTAAACATTAGATTATGTAATGATTTCTGGGAAGAAACTGTCAACTTCTGAAATTTAGGTTTATAGGAATGTCATGAAATTATTTATTATTTTAGTTATCAGCTACCTTGACTGGTGAATATTTTGGGTCCTAGAAGAAAACCAGACATCCTTTTCTCATCATAGTGTGTATAGATCTACGTAAAATTAGATGCTTTCACATGGACAAGTTGGTAAGAAATTGTTTAGGAAAGATAACTGTGTAGAAGCACAGAGCTGCATGTAATGATAGACATTGATTTACCTAAATGAATTCATCATGTATACAAATGAAATTCTCTGAAGTTTTAAGGCTTTATAAAGTATGTGTGTGTAAAATTATATGTAGGTGCTATATAAATGCTAAATCTAACTCATTGTTACATCATAGTTGGTATATTTACAGTATATACCTAAGTTAATATCTGATTTGTTCAAAGTATTTCTGAGATCTAGTGGGTCTTCTGGATACATAAGTGGTTCCACAGCAAGCTTTTATGTTAAAAATTGATGTTAAAATTATTTTTCAACGATCTTAGAGATGCTTATGAAGTAAGTCCTCCTTCACAAATTCATTTAACTAAACCTATTAAATTAAAATTTGAGACACTGGTAGCATGATTGACACTGTTGCAGTTAGAGAGTTGGTAGGTTACGGGGAGGCTCTCACTCCATCGCAGTTCGTGGAAGTGAAGAGTTGTGACAAGTGGTCGTATTAGCAGTACAGCCTGGACACTGAACAGCCAGTATCTTTGAGAGAACAGTGGGCAAAAGTGCAAGCTTCCTTCAGAACTTGCCAACGGCTCATTACATATTTCCTAAGGGTTCAATAGGATATAAGCTCTTTGAATTTTATTGCATTTGAAGGAGATGATAGCTAATTAAGAAAAAATAAAGCCCTTGTTTCAGATATGGTACCATGTACTGGACATTTGCCAAAGAGGTAAAAAAGATGTAATTTTGAATAATAATATGATTTCAAGTATTTATAGAGTGATTGGGTGATTTTGCCTCAAGGTTTGTCTTGTTGTGATTTAATGAGGATCTAATCAAGCTTGGTGGTTATTTAAAGTCTTAAAATGTTTTTATTCCAAATAGAAAATTTACGTCAGTCGATTTCTCTTGCTCTTTCCAGCATTGCTGAATGCTGCAGCACTCCGTACTCTCTTCTGGGTTTGGTCTTCACAGTTTCTTTTGTTGCTTTGGGTGTCTTGACACTCTGCAAGTTTTACTTGCAAGGTTATCGAGCATTCATGAATGATCCGGCCATGAATAGGTAAGTGCTTTTCTTGCATATGTTTAGCAGCGTAAATCCTGTAGAAAGCTTGAAGAAGTAATGATGAATTGCTTTGGTTGATGAACTTTAGAGGAAATGGAATTTTGAGGAATTTTTCTTGGAAGAGTTGAAACATTAAAATACTGTGAAAAAATAAATTCCCATATAAAAATGTATTTTAATTGTATGTATATTAGAATAAATTGTGCACACTTCCTGTTTTAGAATGCTTTAAGAGATTTCTGAAAGCTTGCTTTTTCCCAATGAAAATTTCAGTGTAGTCCTATTCAAGTATGATTCTGTTTGATACTTCCTTAAAAGTTTTCTTGTTGAACATAATTTAAATAGTACTTTTTGCTCTAAATCACTAAGATTAGGTACTGAGAAATCTGTTCATAGAACCTCTTGCGGGCTGGAGTGGTGGCTCAGCAGTTATAGCACTTGCCTGGCATTTGCTAGGACACAGGTTCAAACCCAGCACCATGTACAACGAAGTGTCAAGAGAAACAAAAGCCACATGAAAAACTAAATAAAATTGATTCTTTCTCTCTCTCTCAACTGTCCCTCTCTTTAAAAAAATTTTTTTAAAAAGAACTTCTTGTGATTTCTATTACCTTTATATAGGAATATAATGGTTTTCATTTATGTGAATTTATGGAAACTTTTTGTTTATATAGCCTCTCTTTCATTTATATAGCTTCTTCTCAAAGTCTTTAAATATTTATTATCTATAATCTTCCTGCTTATCCCAGCCAACAACTTTAAAATGGATCAAAGGGGGTGATTCTGGTAAAGGGGGTAAGAAAGAAAATTTGGAAAATTCATATATTTTAGAAGGTTCTGAATGCACAGTGACATCTCCCTCCCCCTACTTCTCAACAGCTCTAGATGGTTATTTTTAAAAATTTTATATGGAAATTGGGGTTCATTTACACATATTATATACACTGTTTGCACCTTATTTTTCCATTTAATATGTTTTTGAGGGAGTTTTAAAAATATTTTTTGTGTTAACACAAAACTAAATACATCTCATTCTTTTTAATGAAGGCATAGTATTCCACTGTATAGATAGTCGGTGTGTGTGTGTGTGTGTGTTGTTTTGCTATTAGAAAATAAAGCTGCTTCGAGTATCTGTGTACATTTCTCTTTTAGAACCTTTAGGAACTAAATTTTAAACCAGTGAACTTGTGATAATAGTGAAATGAGCCCCACATGCCCCTCGCCCATTTGCAGTCTCGAGCGTCAGCTCTGCCCTCCTCTCCCCACAGTCTCCTGGCTGTTGTTTAGGGGTAATGTAATGTTATCCCTGAGTATTTCAGTCTGTAAATGTTTTGAAAGCATAACTGCAGCAGAGTAGTCATTCCTAATAAAGGAATTTCTTGATACCAGATACCTAGTTGTTCAGATTTCTCTATTTTTTAACACATTATTTTGCTCTGCTCAAGATCCATATTACAGTTTGTTGGTTTTCTCTGAAGTCTTCTGTACTGTTTAGGTCCCTGCTGTCTCGTTATTTGTTGAAGACACCAGGTGTTTGTCCTACAAAGTGTTTCAGAGCCTAGATATTGTTCAGTGCGTCCCATGGTGTCACAGAACCTGGTCTGCTATTCACAGGATTCTCATACGTATATCTTAATTTTTGTTAGTATATCCATAGAGTAAAATTCTTATCAGGAAGATCATTGCTCTGAAGGGTGTGTACATTTTAAATATTTTTAGTGTTTCTCAGGACGATTTTATTTGTGTGTGTCTTAGCATTAGTGTGCTTACTTTCTCTCACATTTTTTGTTGATACTTTAGTGTCCTCGTACTTTGAAATATTTGCCAATGTGTAGTTTTTAAAACTGCCTATCCTTTGCTCATCTCTCATTTATTTATGAGAGTTCCTTATAAATCAAGTAAATACAATAAAAATTCTCAGGAGTTTGTGTTTGTTTTATTTTTCTGTATGAAAATTAAATTTAAAAAATATTTTTACCTTTTTCTTCCTTTATGTCTACTGGTTCTTATGATCTTCTTTTTATAAAGAGATGTTTTCCTTTTGAAGATAATGAAGCATGCACTTATATTATCAGAGGATAGCTCATGATATAAATAGGTATAATTCACAGATATAATTGTTAGTGGCTATCTAAGGGTGACAGTAAATGATTCATTAACAAAGTCTGGTTAGAAAATTATTTATCTTAGAAATTACTGTTTTTCTTCAACATATGCTAAAATAGTAGCTAGTTTGCTTTTGCTCATGTTGGGGTGTTACGTGCCTATGTGTTTTACACTCAGGATGTGAAGTTACTATATGTACTAAGCAGGTTTTTAGTTTGAATTTTCAGAATTGATTCACAAAATATGTGATAACACAGTCTTAGATTATTTTCTTTGGCTTTAAATGAGATTCAGATTGTTTGCTTCTGAAAATATCTTCTTTTTTAGGGGCATGACAGAGGGAGTAACACTCTTGATTCTGGCAGTGCAGACTGGGCTGATAGAACTGCAGGTGGTTCACCGGGCTTTCCTGCTCAGTATTATCCTTTTCATCGTTGTAGCTTCTATCCTACAGTCCATGTTAGAGATTGCAGATCCTATTGTTTTGGCACTGGGAGCTTCGAGAGATAAGTAAGTAACTTCCTAATTTTCTTTGATTTAATTTAATTCTTAGAGTATTCTTTCCATGAATTTATTATCTCAAGACTTAGGAAGTGTTAAAGATGGAAAAAAATACAATAACTGATATTAACTTAGGTTAATTCAGTATGATCATTTTTTTCCAATATGAAATATTTAACTTGTTTGACTTTTATAATGTTTTTTTCCTCCATTAGATTTTTGTAGTTAAAAGCCCCTTCAGAGACCGACATTACAAATCAATTTTTTCTTCAGAAAAATTCAATACTTTTTATACTTGTCTTGTTTTAAAATTAAAGACATAGAGCATATTTAGTTCAGTAACTGCAGTAAATGTTATGTAATTTTATTCTGTATAATGCTATTTAAAGGAGAGATGGCATTAAGAAAAATGCAGATGAAAAACATAAAAGTAAAGGCTGTGAGATAGATATTTGTGGAATAACAGCCTCATTAGATGGCCTTTTAGACATTGTAATTTTCTGTGGTTATCGTGGGCATTTTTGACACCTTTTGGGAGCAAGTGAACATAGTTGGATTCATGTACATCTTGTATTACAGAAATTTTCTTAAGGAATAAAACCCAAACTATTCTTTAAAGATACAGTTTTTGGTGATTGTAGTTTATGAAAGGAAATTATGTAAGGAATTTAAAATTTTGACATTGTATTTTTTCTAGCATTCTGTCTACATGTTAATAACTAATTAATTGATTATGAAATACATCTGAAATCATTGCTTGGAGCAGGCAATCTTTTGGTAAGAGTTCTGACGGTAGATTTCAAAAACATTCCAGTTTAGCTTTTTTTGTTTTTTAAGAGAGGGACTGAGAGAATCAGTTTTATTTAGTTTTTCATGTGGCTTTTGTTGCTCTGACACTCGCTGTGTATGTGGTGCTGGGATTTGAACCTGTATCCTTGTGTATGCCATGCAACCACTGAGCCACCTCTCCAGCCCCCGGTTTAACATTTTAATTATAGTTGATCAGATGTATCTTTGTATCCCCATAATTCACATTACCAAATGTTGTGTAAAATTCTCAAATGATAGAATGGCTGAAAGAGCCAATTTAAAAGCTCAGAGCTCTTGGATGTATTTCAGATAGTCTTGATCTTCATACTTAATAATATAGTTATTCGTGATTTATTTTTGAGGCTTAAGGTTTCTCCATGGAAGCATTTAAGTTGTTGAGTTCAAGGGTGAACTCTCTTAAATAACCATTTAATAACTATAAAAAGTAGGTCATTGTGACTACCTACAGTCAGTATTTTGTCATCTCTGGAAAATGGAACTGATAGACTACTACAGAAAGCCTGGAGAAGAGCAAGGGGAAAGAACAACACAACAGCAGCCCACAGTCCACTACTGTGCGGACCAGCAGAGCCAGTGCTGGTCTTCTGGGATGCTGAACTGGCCTCCCTGCTGGTCTGTTCCTCTAAAATCAAATGCAGAAAGAACTGAGCGCAAAAGGAGCCAATGGAGGGCTTGTGTGAGAGCCTGGGTAGCCAGTTTGAGTTGGTGTCTGTCATTACTTCCGCTGCCAGCAGCCTAGGTCTGAGCTGAGAGAGGCTGCCCTCTTGACTGTGGGAGGGAAATGGGAGTCACTGTTTAGGTCCTGTCCTCCTTACCACTGCTTACCGCCAGAAGAGAGTACTATCAACAGCACATGCTAGTACTTTCTAAAATAAAAGGGAAAAGTTATGAGAAAAATGTAACAAATGACTCAAGAAGAAACCGGAATAACCGCGTGGTTCTGTAACTGCTGAGGAGCTGAGGCAGTTGGTGAGCATGACCAATGGCAGACTCTCAGGACTGTTGTTACCTTTCTCCAGGAGTTTGTGGAAGCACTTCCGTGCTGTAAGCCTTTGTTTATTTTTACTGGTATTCCCTGCGTACATGGCTTATATGATTTGCCAGTTTTTCCACATGGATTTTTGGCTTCTTATCATCATTTCCAGCAGCATTCTCACCTCTCTTCAGGTAAGCCTGTGATTATTATACTATGATTATTATAACTTTATATAATAAATAATTTTCTTATTTTCCTTCCTGAAAAGGAATTAAACTTTTTCAAGATGAATGACTTTTTTTTTTGTCAGTTTCAACATCTTCTTACATATTGAAGGGATTTGTTGCTACACATACATACATATGTAATGACAATGTAACTTGAACCTGATCCTTATTCAGGATCTCCCCCCTTCACCCACTCCACACTTGTCTCCACTGTAATTTCCTCTAACATATGTAAATTTCCATATAATATATATATTAATTTTTTAATTTTTAAATGCCTGCATGAGTACTGTTTGGCTTCTCAGGGGAGTCATGTGTACCCCTATAGTATTAATAACCCTCCTTTTCCCTCTCTTTCTTGTCCCCCCCTTCTCCCCTCTTCATAGCTGTAGTGTATTAGTAAATAAACTTGATTAACTTTAATCCTATCCTAGGTTTTACTCTAGCTTCCACATATAAGAGAAAACATTCAACCCTTAAGTTTCTGGGTTTGGCTTATTTCACTCAGTATAATTTTTTTCATTTCCATCCATTTACCAGCAAAAGATATGATATTATCCTTTCTAACAGCTGAGTAGCACTCCATTGTGTGTGTGTGTGTGTGTGTGTGTGTGTGTGTGTGTGTATCACATCACAATGTTTGGATCCATTTATCCAGTAAGGGGCATCTGGGTTGATTCCATAATTTAGATATTGTAAATTGAGCTGCTATAAATATTGATGTAGCTGTGTCACTGTAATATGCTGATTCTAGCTCTTCTGGGAAAATATCCAGGAGTGGGATAGCTGGGTTGTATGGTGGTTCTGTCTCTAATTTTTTGAGGAGTCTCCACACTGCTTTCCAGATGGCTTATTTCTATGATCACTGCCCACTGTGTTTACTGGAATGCATTATACTTATTTGAATACAGGTGTTAGAGGGCAGGCTGTCACAATGCTAGATGGACCTGTCTGTCTCACTATATTTTTGTTAAGGTAATTAAGCCTTTCAGTTTCTCATTTTGAAAATGGTATAATACAGAGTTGTTAACATAAATCCAAAATTGATAAATAACCATGAAATATTAAAATATTTTTGAGCCTTTTTGGAATAAATTTTAGAAATCAAATAGCTTTTTGAGAATACCCATAGTTTCATGACCTATATACAAATATGCATAATGTGTAAATTCCTCACACAGATGCAATATGTATTTCATACACATTCACACAGGAGGACACAAACAGTATTGCCTTAGAAATGACAGGCTTACTGTAACTGTAGGGTAGATTTTTGCTGCCTGATCAGTAAGAAGCACAAGAGGATGTAATACTGGCAGTAAAGATTTATCCATTGTTCCTTGTAGAAGTAAAGGTTGAGATTTTAGTAATAAGAATGAGAAAAATTAAGATAAAATTGATGGGGTTTGGATGAGTCGGAGAGAACTGATTACTCATTGTTTCAGGAAAATTAATGTCTGAAGGTATGGCTTTTTTGTTATCTCATACCTGGTTTTAGTAAGATCATCCACCTTTTAATTATAACCGTGGCTCCTTTTTTTCTTTTCTTTCTTTTTCTTTTATAGAGAGAAGGATGGTGAGAGAGAGAGAGAGAATCAATTTTTATTGAGTTTTTCACATGGCTGTCATTGCTCTGACCCTTAGTTGTGTATGTAGTGCCGGGGTTTGAACCTATGTACTCTCACATGCCGGGCAAGCTCTGTAACCGCTGAGCCAGTGCTCCAGCCCCCCAACCCCCGTGGGTCCTTTTTAGATTATATCGTTTTCTTCTGGATACTCCTCTTTAGATTTTAAATATGGTATCCTAAAAGAACCAAGAAGATATTAATATTTAAAGCTTATTTTTAAAAGTTTCTTAGCATTCATTTACATTTTTTTTCCAGGTTCTGGGAACACTGTTTATTTATGTCTTATTTATGGTTGAGGAATTCAGAAAGGAGCCAGTGGAAAATATGGATGATGTCATCTACTACGTGAATGGCACTTACCGCCTGCTGGAGTTTCTTGTGGCCCTCTGTGTGGTGGCCTATGGTGTCTCAGAGACCATCTTTGGAGAATGGACTGTGATGGGCTCAATGATCATCTTCATCCATTCCTACTATAACGTGTGGCTTCGGGCCCAGCTAGGATGGAAGAGCTTTCTTCTCCGCCGGGATGCTGTGAATAAGATTAAATCATTACCCATTGCTACAAAAGAGCAGCTTGAGAAACACAATGATATTTGTGCCATCTGTTACCAGGTAACTCACTCAATAGGGGTCCACTTGGGTGGGCCATATAGTATACACTTTGGGACTACAACCACATTAACCAAATTCAACTTAAATTTCTAGGTAGCATTAATTCCTTGTTTGTTTGTTTTCTTAAAGTGCCTCTAAAATTATTAAAGACCTGATAAAATATTTCCATTTTATTTTAAAATTAAGCTTTTAATTAAGTCCCTCCAGTTCTAATTATCGTTGTTTTCAACATTATTGCTCACCCATAAATAAAGGAAAAACAGGTCAGGTGTATTTTATATTTACTCCTGAATACACATACATACACACATATGTACTACCAGATGTATAATAGCAATCAGGAGTCGGCAACTTCTGAAAAGTGGTGTGTCAAGATTCTGACTCGTCCTTCTAGCATTCCCAGAGTGGGGAAGAAGTGTTCGTGGACTTAACACAGGTGGAGACTGCTCACCTGTTGGTTGCTAGGTATACAGTTATAAGTGTCAGTGGGAGGTGGGGAGATAATGGTGGAGGCTACCCTTGGTGAATCTCTGAAGCTGACCTGCCTGCCGTCTTTGACACATGCACTGCAGAAGGCTGATGTTTGCTTCTGCTACATATTTAAATGACCTTGGAAATTTAAAAAAACAACAACAACAAAAAAAAAAACTTCGATTTAGTTAACAGTCACCTATGCAGCAAGGTGACTGAGTAGAGATTCAGTTCACTACTGAACTACACTGTTGGAGTGTGGATAAAATTTATGGGTAACAGTAGAAACTATATTCCATTTAAATAAAGAGTGTGCCTGGTAGAATAAAACCATAGATAGTGTCAGAGAATAAACAGGAAGAGGATGTTCTTTCTCCAGGGCTACCTTTATAGAGTAGGGGTGCTGTGTATGTATTTGTGTGTGTTTAAAACTATGTAGAACAAGAATAACTTTCTCATAGTACAGCCACATTTACCACTTTTTAAATGTGGTTAAAACGTACTTTCAGATGCAAAGCATTGTCTATCAGGTGACCATTGCATTTGAGGGGCCTGAGAAGCAATGTAGCCTTCCCCCGAGTTCATTTGCCATTGTCTTAGTTCTGTTTGTTGTTACAGTGGTCTCCAGCTCTTTTGTGCCAGGTAGCCTCATGACTCAGAGCAGAGCACAATAAAAACAGATTTGGGGCACATCAGCTTCAGCAGCCTATGTCTGAATATTCCATCTGGGGATTCCAGAGTCCTCTTTTGTTACTTCCTGTTGTCACATCACTTTTTTTGAGGTGCTAGAACTACCTGCTGATAACATATGGAAAATGAGAGTAGATCTGCTTAGCTCCCGGCTGGCTGCTTTTATCTGGATGGCTTTCTGCTTAAAAGTTGATTTCCAGGTGTTAACCAGTTCTTGGCAAGGAATTTCTGGGATAATCACTTCTCCTTGTTTTGGGACTTCACACAAATTAATGCTTATTCACCAGATTTATATCCTTACAATTTTGACTTCATGTACTCAGGCTTCCCTCCCCAAATATATCTTCGAGCAAGGAATATTAATGCAGTGTGTGCCACTCCTTACTCCAGTAGTTATCAAACATGGGTGTATAAAAGTCACAAGGGAGGCTTGTTGTGAGTATAGCCTTGTGAATCCCATCTTCAGATATCCTGACTCAGTGGGTCGGGGACAGCCCTGGAATGTATTGGTAACAAGTGGTTCTGATGCTAGTTGGGAAATACTAGCTTTGTACAGACCACATCTTGAAAACTGGGTATGTACATTGGCACTGATAAATTGTCACTTCCTTGCCAATACCCTGGTGTTATGTGGCTGATTTTTGTCTCCTTGCAAATAATCTCATCCTGGAATAATCTGTTGAGCTGTGTTGCAGCCTAACTGTGGTAAAAGTCCTGTCTTCCTCAGATGTCCTGAGGTTATAATTATACTTGTGTCATACCAGTGGCTCAAGTAATCATACTGCTACAGTCGTGTAACCTTGCATTTCATACTTAGGCACACCTAGTTACAAAGGTAGTTCCTTCCTCATTTTTGGTTTTTACTCTGTTTTTTTAATTACTTAGCCAGTGGTTCGTATGTTTATAAGAGGCTCTCTGATTGCAACAACATTATTACTAAAATAAAATGCTCTTTTTTCTAAGATCTGTGCAACAGATTTTCTATTTGTATTATAAAGAAATGTTGGAAGCAGAACTTTTGGGGATTAGCACCAGAGATTTTAGATGCTAGAAATTTATGAACTACCTTTTTGGCTCTTTCAGGACATGAAATCTGCTGTGATCACACCTTGCAGTCATTTCTTCCATGCAGGGTGTCTTAAGAAATGGCTGTATGTCCAGGAGACCTGCCCTCTGTGCCACTGCCACCTCAAAAACTCCTCTCAGCTTCCTGGGTCAGGGACAGAGCTGGCTCCACAGCCTCATGCTGGAGCTGAACAAAATGTCATGCTTCAGGAAGGTACCGAGCCTCCAGACCAGGAACAGCCTCCGGAGACCAGGATACAGGAAGGCTTTGGGGACAGTAGTGAGCTCATCACCAGAAGATCAGATAACCAGGAAGGGGCTGTTGACCCCAGAGAGTGTCCTCAGAGAGTGAAAGATGACGCATGTCCCACTGAGTCAGCCTAGAGGAAAGGAAGGGGACGACGTTTTGGTACTTGGAGAAGCAGCTCAAGATGGACTTCATGCTTGGCTCTGAGGAGTGAACACGTGAAGTGATCAGGCAGGAAACTGACATTCCAAGGATCTACTCCAGGAAGCACCCTCAGTGGAGACCCCTGCTTTCATCCCCTTGAATGCAATGTATGCTAATCAAAATGTATTTGTTCTATATTGATGTTTTGTAGAGGTTTGCCAAGAAAATTCAACCTCAGCATCTTCAGGAGCAGCCCCTGATTTGTGAGGGATTAAAATGAAATCAGATTTGAGTGTTTGAAAGGGGCTAAGGAAAAGAGGATAAAGAGCGTGAGGACAGCATGGGAAGAAGCAGGTGAAGTGGAACTGGCATCCCTGGGATGGGATTATTCATGTTCCGAAGTACGAGTAGTGACCAGCCCCTTTCTCCACCCCTTTTTCCCTCAATTGATTGGAACTGTCAGGTGATTATTTAGTTTTGTACAGCACTGCAATTAAATCAAAGATGTAGGAGCATTGATTGTATTCAAAGATTGAAGCACGCTTGTACTTCAGACGTGCTTTAGGGACGGGAGGGTGGGTTGGGGACTTGCGGGTGCATTCACGTAACCTGAGACTCTTGAACTTCATGATGGAGTCTTCATTATTTTGATGTATATGGAAATTTTGTTAATATTTTGTATACTTTGTTGGCTGTGTGAAGTAAACTAAAACTCTAATGAACACTTTGGAGTCCACTGTAGTGAAGGAGGCCAAAGTGGGAGGGGCTTTAGGGTACTGATAAAGGCCCTGAGTGTACTTCTCAATTCTGTGTAATGTTTAATTCTTGCAGCTGAATTAAAACAGTGTTAGATTATGGCAATATTTGCACTTTGGGAATGAATACATAACTGTATGATCACACTCTGCAAATGCCACTTTTAAAGCTGTTAATATACCTTGCACCTTTTCTTTGACAAGGATGTGTCATATTTAAATTTTTACATTCATCATGGCTACAGGTAGAATTGGGGAGGGGGGAATGTAATTTTTTATGGGAATTTTGATATGAAAAGAAACTAGTCATTTATTTATACAATAGGCTTGGCTCAAAAAGTGTTTTTCAGATTGGTATTCCTAATGTGGGATGTGACTTTATTTTATTTTTAGTAGCAAATTTGGATGTAGGCTGACAGACATAGCTGAATGTCTTAATAAATTTAAATTTGAAGATAATTGTGTTTTGTCCCAGTGATTTATCATTGCTATAAAGTGGTTTGTTGAAATTCTGTTCTCAGGAGGTTGTTTTTATCTAGCTGGACTGTGTGTGTTTGTGCTTGTCCTAACTGCCCAGCAGATTGCCGGGTTCTTTGAGAAGGAACAGTTCATTGAACTCTTCTGCACTGGTGGAAGCAAACAGCTCTGCATCAGAAGCATCTGGGGAGCTTTTTTTTTTTTTAATTACATCTTTCTGATCCCTACTTCAGACCTCTTGAATCAGCCTTTTGAGATTCCTGAGAACATACACTGCATACCTTCGAAGGTGATTGTATCCTGGTGCCAGTACAATTTTACATTGAGAAAAGCAGTGTCTAGACGAATTAATTTCTTCCTCAGGTATGTCTGCCGGTTTCTCCATCCTTTTAGAGAACTGCATTAGGCAGAAAACAAAGCAGATGGCTCCCTCTAGTGGCAATGAAGTTGCTGAAACACCTAGCACTGATCGAAAACTGATTTTCAATTTTTGTGTGAAAGAGACATTTTAGTCCTGATGGAGTAAAGTGATGGAGCAAACTGAGGTTATCATTGGCATGCTGAACTTGGTTGCTCTGTGGGAGATCTTGACTCCAGTCTCATGTAGTAATAAGGGAAAGTTTCCAGATGTCTTAGTGCCAGAAAAGACTTCCTTGGGACCAGTTTCACACTGCCCCACAGACTCTTCCCTCCTCGTAGCTAGTAGACTCCTGCTGCGTATACCAGGTCATATGAGCCTTTCAGCAGCCTGTTGGACATGTATTTATAACTGTGCATCCTTTTGTTTCAGTCAGGAGACCTATGTTGTGTTGTAGTAACAAAAACCCTTAAAATTGCACTGGCGTTAAAACAGCAAAGGTGTCCTGTATGCACGCTGCTTGTGTCTGGTCGGCAAGGATACTCTGCAGATGCAGGGATGTAGGCTGGTGGTGTGGCCACTCTTGAACCTCCCTGATGGTCATGCCAAAGGAACAGGACTCAAAAGCTGTACACATACAATCTCCTCCTAGGCATGGACACCGTCCCTTCTCACCATCCCTTGCCCTGAACTGAAGCTTGGCCACAACAGGGTTCCGAAGTTGTCTTCCTTGGCCTGAAAAGAGAATGGTGGAACAACAACTAATTTTACACATCATTCAAAATTTGGAAATATAGCTGTGAATGGTTCTAAGTGTACCAGTTGGAAACCTCCGATGTCATTTGTTACTTGTTTTAACACACTGGCATGATAGAATTGTATTATGCTGTCCTTATATCACATTCTGTTCTCTAGTCATGTTTTAATAGTTTCAAATTCACTGCAGAGTTTTTGACTTAGGAAGAAGACATGAAGAAAAAAGATGAGAAAAGAGAATTAATTTCTCTTAATTAATTTCACTTTAATTATGCTTGATTGAATTGAGAAAGTGCTCAAATTCCACTTTCCTGACCATCTAGCATTTGCCACTATTTTTCAGATACTGCATACCTTATTTTCACTTGTGATCAGTATTCTTTTCAAATCTTAAGAAAAAGTTTTATCACCTTAATGAACTTTGACTTCAAAGTTAGTACTAAACGATCTAAACCCTCACACTAGTTAGTTTCTTCTTTGTGTGTTTTCACTTTACAAAACTTGTTCTAGCCAGGCACAGTGGTGCACTTCTATAACCCCAGCTACTTAGGAGGCGGAGGCTGAGGCAGGAGGATCACAAGTTGGGAGGCCATCCTAGGTAACTTAATGAGCTCCTGTCTCAAAAAGGGCTGGGGATGAAGCTCAGCGGTAGTGCTTGCCTAGCATGTACAAGGCCTGGATTAAATCCCAGTATGGCAAACCACAGCAGCAACAAAACCACAACTGTTCTAATAATTTAGATCACATTAAATGTGTCTCTAGCTGTCTGATTTTCAAATTTTGGTTGAGTATGAGGCTCTCTAAAGCCCCTCAATAGGTTTTGGATGTTTCTTAAGGAATATCTCATGAGTACTTTCCGTCAGAAACACTCTGCTCAAAGTCTTGAAGTACGACAAGTTGTGGATTTAATTGGTTAATTGAGAAGGAAAAAAGTTTTGTAGTTTCCAAGTTTAAAAGGAAGGGCTGCAGACATTAACAGTGTTAAATATTAAAAATGTGCTGGTTTAGGGCGGATGTTAAATAAGTTTTACGCTTAGTTCCATGCTAGATTGTGTTTCTCCAATTTTAGAATCATGGCAACATAAAGACATGAGTTATAAAATTTTGGTTATTTTTTTTAAACATGTCATACAATGTTCTGCCTCACTTAGGCCAGAGCAATGGAGTTGGTGGAGCGCGGACTGAACCTCTGACATGAGCCAAAATAAACCAGCTCCTCTCAGTTGTTTTTGTCAGGTATTTTGGTCTCAGCAATGGAAAGCTGATACCTATGCTTAACTTTTTTGTTTGTTTATTTTAAAACACTGCATATTATGTGAAAGTAAAGTATTAAGAATAAAAATCACCCTGATCTCATTTTGGAATTTGCCCTTCCAAGTTGCCTTTATAGTTAATGGTAGCAGAACTCCCCCTAGTTACAAGTGCGCCTCCCCACCAGCAGCACGTCCATGGTTTTTTGGAAGTCTACTACCTATCGCCGGCTTATGAAATCCAAATCCATTCCAAACAACTTTGTAATTCAACAGTTAAGGTACACGTGTTTCTGTCACCCTTGGAGATAGAGTTGGTATGGCTATAAAACAGTTACATTTTATAGGGTACTTGGTTAGAAAGCAAATACTTAAGGCTTCAATTAAAAAAATTGTCAATGCACAGAGCATTCAATGAAATGCTTTCTTTCCTGCAGTGAGTTCTAGTTGCACTCTGTGGGCAAGTTTCAGAGTAAGGAGAGGCTCTTGCCAGGGAAGATGGCAGACCTTGCCCAGAACCACACCTAAAATCCTGTTCATTTTCCTTGCTCTGACTGACGCTGATGTTGGTGTTTCTTTTCCTTGAGATTCTTGGCAGTTTGGTCCTTTTTCTTTCTATTGTCAACAGATATAAGCAACCCCCTGCTTTTCTCTTGTATGCTATAAGGTGAGAAAGGATGGCTCTGACCAGCTGGAAATAATCTCTGTGTATTCAGAAGAAACTCTGAGCCAGTTCTAGATGGGCTATTTAAATTACTTTCCAGATGAGAACTTGCCAATCTGAACTCATCTCTTTGAGTAGCATCAAGTCTGCTAGTTTCCTTTGAAATCCTTTATCCATTCCCTTGATGGTCACAGGGAGTGGAGAGAGTGAGAATAAGGGATCAGGGCCAAGAAATTGCCTTCAAAGGCACAACCCCAGTGACCTTCCTCCAAATAGGGTCCACCTTCTAAAGTTTGCAAC
This sequence comes from Aplodontia rufa, assembly GCA_004027875.1. Taxonomy (NCBI): domain Eukaryota; kingdom Metazoa; phylum Chordata; class Mammalia; order Rodentia; family Aplodontiidae; genus Aplodontia; species Aplodontia rufa. The sequence continues at coordinate 35,615 of PVKS010003455.1, read as the reverse complement.
ATCTCCCGGTAGCCTATTATGCATCCTTCAATGGATTAATCCACTCAGGAAGTCAGAGCTTTCGTGAGTCAATCATCTTCCAAAGGCCTGATGTCTGAACACTGCTGCCTGTGGACCAAGCCTTGGGGGAACGTTTTCAATCTACACCACACCAGAGCCTTCAGGTGAAATCTGATGAATTTTGCTGTTTGTTGTTTGGCCTGCTCAGTAGTGCATTTTTAAATGATGTTTTAAAAAATATTTGAATTAGTTGTCCATCATCTAAAAATTGCAAGATCTTGTGCAAATTCAATTTCTGTCTTCCTGTGAAAAAGGCGAGAGCTGGCTGCATGGTTGCTCGTTCCTGCTGGCCACAGCTGGTAGAAGCTGAGGTGGGCTGCATTTCTGATTCATCTGCTTCCCCTCCCCACTGCTGCTGGGCTAGGAAGCTTGACTGTTGTCATCATGGGGCTCTTCTGTTTGCGTAGAAGTTGCCACCAGACAGCACTGGTCTTGTATCCCATTTAGCCGCAGCCAAATCCTTTATGAGAAGGTATAGTACTACTCCATATTGATCAAAGTAGAAAATAGAGAACTTGAAGACCAGGAACAACTCGGAAAGTTGATGTTCACTGATGAAAGCATAGAATTTGTATTAAATTACGTTCCAGATGAGAACTTGCCAATCTGAATTCATCTCAAGCCTCCTCATCAAGCCTGCTGATTTCCTTTGAAATCCTTTATCAATTCCCTTATGGTAACAGGGCTGGAGAGAAATAGTATGGAGAAACTTGACGTTCACTTATGAAAGCGTAGAACTTGTACGTTTTTTTCTTTACTGTAGAAAAGAAGGAAGGAAGGAATGGAAAGGAAAACAGCAATCAAGCCTTTCATTTGATCAGCCAGTCATTCTTAACCTGTGAGGGGATTGGTTCCAGGTCACCCCTCCGACCTCCAAGTCTGCAGAAGCTTAAGCTTTATATAAAAGTTTATATAACCTGTGCACATCCTCCCATATACTTGAAATCATCTTCAGATTACTTGTGCTTTTTAATAAAAATAGAAATCCTGTGTAAATAGTGGTGTACTGTATCGTTTAGGGAATCATGAGAAGAAAAAGTCAGTCGATGGTTCAGTATAGACACAATTTTTCTTTTTGAGTATTTCCAATTAGTTGATTGGATCTACAGATATGGAGCCAAGAAATATGGAAGTCCCACTGTATTTTCAATTTGGTTCTACACTTTTTTATTTTTGTTTTTTGATTGAGGGACAGTTAGGAGAGAAACAATTTTTATTTAGTTTTTCATGTGGCTTTCGTTGCTCCAACTGTGTACATGGTGCTGGGGTTTGAACTCGCATACTCACGCATGCCAGGCAAGACCATATCCACTGAGCCACTGCTCCAGCCTCTACCCTTTACATTTGCAGGCTGTGATATCAACCAGTTGTTCCACGGCCCTAGGCCAGTGTTTCTCAATCTTTCGAGGATGTTGAAAGCTGGTTGAGAGAAGCTCATGAAAAAACACACACTTGAGTCCACTCCAGCCCTTGATTCTGACTCTGAAGGCTCACGGAGCCTGAGCATCTGTTATCTTTCTACAGATTTTTCAGATGATTCTGATCCTGTGGAGATGTGAGACAGCCTTTGATCTACAGCAATATTCCTATCATTTCAGTGAGCTTCAACTATTTTTTAATGTGCTAGCAAGTATTAAACTTAGCTAAGGTTTGGTTTGCCATGAATTCTCACTGCCTGGTTCAGGGCAGGAGTTCTGTAAATACCCGCTCTTCTTGGAACTACTGCTTTAATGGAAAATTGTTCTTAGAGAAGAAACGTACATGGGTACGTGTGCCTCTGAGGAACATTTGTGGTTAAGGATTTCAGCAAACGTTACAGCACACATGGTTTCTGCAGTGAAGCAGCAAAGTCTGGTCAGAATCTATGCAGGTGCACAAGTGGGATCTGGCCCAGTCTACCAACCATTTTGGTTGACCGATCATGCAGAAAGGCCGAAAGCTATTTATATTTGAAGGTAAGATGCTCTTAGTCCTCCCATTCCCCTAAGCATGTAAAAGAAAAGAATTGTAACATTTTGGAAATGTCAGACTTCAGAGATCCACATCAGTGGTCCTATTTGACAACAGAGCCACATTATCAACTTGTCCAAGGCCACACAAAAGTCAAGCAGGGTTCAACCCTGAATTCCAATCCAGGGCTCCTTCTGGCATACCAGTCACCTCAGTAAAGATTCAAGCTTGCATGCATATTACATCGCATTCAAAAGAACCCTTTTATTAAATATAAAGATGTCGTCTGTGAGCTTTGGTGAAAAGAGAAACAGCTAGAATTTCTGGGATCTGATAATCAAAATGATCAAGTTGAGGTCAACTGGTGAATCCTGTAAAAAGAGAAAACATGAAATAAGTCACAGTTGGAGGGTAGAATAAATCTTAATGTACAGCAAGATAAGATACATCCTATCAAGATGTGCAAGTTGGGAGCTTTTGGCTAGAAAAAAATTTTTTTGCACTATTTGGTATGAAAATGCTTTCTGCATATTAGTAGAGCCACCGACCTATGCAGACCATGAAATCACACTTAAGAAACAGATGGGAAGAGTCAGAGATTTGGGAGGAGAGTATTGGTTTAGAGAATTAAAAATAAAACTTCCTTTTCAAGATAAATATTAAATCACTATAAAAGGCAAAGCTACAAACATAAATTCCCAGTTTTTTCCTCAAGCTGCATAATTTTTCCCCAAACTGCTAATCCCTAAATTATCCTGGAACTTCTCCCCTTTTTTTTTTTTTCAGGGCTGAGGACCAAACTCAGGGGCCTTGCACGTGCTAGGCAAGCGCTGTGCCACTGAGCTAAATCCCCAACCCTTCTCCCCTTCTTTTAGAAAGGAAATCGAGCACAGTGGAATTTAAAGGGGCTCTCATGTTTATTTTTGTTTTATGAGTTATGCTGCTCAGTGCGAACAGCAGTGCGTGTGCATGGAGGGGGCGCCTCTTTTGGTGCTGGTGCTGCAGGGGGTCACCCAAAATGCATTAGGAAGTTCATGGGCAAGGGAAGGAGGCAGATTCGCAGAGCTAATTTGTACCTTAACTTTTAAGTCAGTGTGTTGCATTTGCCGCCTGCCCTTGTGGTATTGCCATGTACCATTTGTTATGAGTTTAGGTTTTTGTAGTTTCCTCCACATTTCAGAAAAAAAGCAAATGATAGCTGAAAGAAATGACACCTAAGAAACGCATCTGCCACCAAAATACACTTGGTACGAAGAATAAACAGACTTTTAAACCTTTCTATATAAGAAAGATGGAAAGCAGTTTTATCGACTTAGATAAAGAACTTGAATATTTTAATGTCATATGGTATGGGCAAATACTTCTTAGATCCCATTGTGAATAAAATGGGCAATTTGCTTTGTCATGCGTATGCGTAATAGATTGTATCTGCTGGAAGATAGAAGTGGCTGCGATTCCATAAGCCTATGCGCTTGGGTTGCATTTATCAACACAGCACTGTGGGTGTGGGACGTGTGTTTGCAGGAACCAACTGCCCTACAGCTTTGGGTGAAGGGGTCCTTATGTGCCTAGTTATTCTCACCAAGTCACCCAATCCTTTTAATTTAGTTGGGTTTTGTTTGTTTGTTTGTTTATTTGTTTGCTTTTGGTACTGGGACGTGAACCGCGGGGCACTTACCACTGAGTGACAACCCCAGTCCTTTTTATTTGTCATTTCTTGACAGGGTCTTGCTAAGTTGCTTAGGGCCTTGCTAAATTGCTGAGGCTGGCTTTGAACTTCCAATCCTCCTGCCTCGTCCTCCCTAGCTGCTGGGATTACAGTCCGGTTAGGTATTTAAAGAAAGCAAAATAGAGTCTGTTTTCCCCTGCACCCTTGCCTGAGGCTGTGATCTTCAGACCTTATTGATAACTCATTCTTGTCAACTAAGATAATGATCCCTGTTTTCCAAACATCTGACATGTGTGTACATTCCAGAAGAATCACTACACCCTTTTTTTCTGAAATCCTGCAACAGCACAATAACTCACACGACTCTAATCCCTTTGTGTATAATAACTCATAAGGTCCATTATCCAGATGAGGAAACTGAGGCACAGAGGGGCCCAATGACTTTGCTCCAAGTGCAAAACAGTCAGTGTTTGAACCTAGGCAGCGGATTTCAGAGTCCACCTAACCATTTACATTATAGTGCCTGGTCATGGACACATGTTTTTCACATTTTTCATTTGTATGCTTAAAAAACCGGAGGTGGTAGAGAAAGCATGTTAGGAATAACCTCTGTGCAGGGTGCTTTGTGGGTTTTAATTCAGTTACTGCCACAATGCGATGCCCATCAAACCCCACCAGGGTCTTTGATATGGACACCTGGTGTTTTCTGCTTTCTATGTTAAGCGTTATGTTAGCATAGCCTCAAACAGAATCTCCCCCCACATCCTCCCCAACACAGGCAGCTTGCTTTCTCCATGGCTCCACCGCATCTAATCAAGATATATTTGTGGGTAACTCCTGGGCACGAGACATAGGCAAACTGCCAGTCATTCCTGCCTTCCAGGGCTCTCATAGTTAAATAAGAACAAGGACGTGTCAAGGTTCCTCAATGAGGCGCCAACATCTCCTTCCCCCTGACAATCTGCAAAGTCCACTATTCATAAGTCCAAAGTGACAGAGGAAAGATGTAAGCTTGAAACTCAAAATCGTTTCCACCAGAAGTGGGAAAGTCAGATCTTTAAAACTGAACGCAGTGCACCCTCCTTGCCTTCTATGGGGCCCAGCGCATTCCTTGGCCCCAAACACACTTTTATTAACACTGTGGAAGCAGCCTCTCGGACTCAGAGAGCTTAGCACAGTGCTTCTCTATTTTTTTTTTTTTTTAAGAGAGAAGGACAGTGAGAGAGAGAGAGAATGAATTTTTATTGAGCTTTTCACATGGCTTTTGTTGCTCTGACACTTAGTTGTGTAGTTGTACGTGGGTGCTGGGGTTTGAACCCGTGTACTCACGCATACCAGGCAAGTGCTGTAACCACTGAGCCACTGCTCCAGCCCCAGTTCTCACATTTTGATGCATATTGGAATCCTCTGGGGTCCCACCCTTAGGCATTATGATTTCACTGGGCTGGAAGGAAACCCGTTCCTTCAGTGATCCTGGGAACCAGTATATCCAGGAGGTCCATACTCTGTTCTGCTGTTCCGCACCCTGGAGAGAGGTCCCATTGTGTCCACTGTCCCTGGGCTGGAGCTCACTTTCGCTCTAAAGTGAACCTTCCCACCTTCCACACACGATCTCCTGAGTCAGCCCCAGGCAGGTCAACTGATCATCATGGTGCTACCCGTATCTTAGGCTCAGGAGGCAAACTGGCACCTGTGGATCTAAGCTGACAGCAAACTTCTTTGCTTGCACAGTGTTTCTTGAAGTAATTGAACTAACATTTAAAACTTAGGAGGGTTCACCTAAAAAGTCGGGATTCCTGACTCTTTGGGAAAATTAGAACATTTTGGTCATTCTGTACCAAATATTCAGCAGGTCAGAGGCTCTGCCCCTTAGAGGGGCATACACTTCCTTCTGACCTCCCTGCTCACCAGGTGCCTCAGGCCTGGCACTTCATCCTTTATGTGGCCTGTGACCCCTGCAGGCCACTTGACAGTTGCTTTTGCTTATCTGTTGCTGAACATTGGTTCCATGGGCACAGAACTTCCCTACCATAATTTGCTTTGGAATATTTTTCTGCCAAAGAACCATTGATTTCTCTTTCTCTCTCTCTCTCTCTCTCACACACACACACAATCACATCACTTTCCAGGTTTATTATCTCTGCTTTCATATTTACTTTTTCAGATAATTTCCAGATCTTAACTCTTTTTGTAATTTCCTGATGGATTAGATTTAGTGGATTTTTGAAAACATAAAATTAAGCAGAAAGCCAAAAGCATTTGGTAGAACAAATGTTTGATTTCTATCCACAGGGATCAGTTGGGTGATGTAAGAGGGCAACAGAGGGCCACCTGGAGATCACATGGCCCTGCGGGAGGAGTCCTCCTCCCCAACCAGCCCCCAGTGCTGCTCCACAGAACACCCCACGCTATTCTGTAGCTGCCTTGTCCAATATGGCAGGCATCGGCTACATGTGGCTATTGAACACTTGGAATGTGGCTGGTGAGACGGTGGGACTGAATTCTCAAGTTCAGTTCACTTTTATTTACATTTGAGTGGCCATGTGTGCTTATGGCTACCATATTGGAAGGGATCTAGGTGATTACAGCTTAGCAAAAATGAACGTGGGTTCGGTGTGGTCAGATGTTCTGATTTTTTTCCGAGAATTTTCAGAAATCCATACGCTTAGTGAAGTCTGGTTCATTCATTTAAAATATTGACTGAATTTTCAATATGCTAGAAAAGTCAAACAAAATACAACGAAGAGATGTATTATGACGTGCACTCATCCATCATAGAATAATAAACAGATGTGGGCAAAGAGAAAAAAAATAGCCTGTAATCTGTTGGTGGAAAGCAGCGATTAATGTGTTATTGCCCTGAAGTGTGACGTAACTGACACCAATGAACGATTAGCAGATGAAAGTTTGTCCTGGTGCTTGTATACATCCTATCCCACCCTATGAAAACAAGTGATATGTAGGCTGATATAAAGGATGAAGAAAAGGTATCTGCATGAACAGGAACAGCCAAGGGAAAGACAAGAGAGAACACAGCTGGCTGGGAACCGAAAGAAGGGTTGGTTGTGTGTTTGCTCATCCAAGGTGACAGCCACCAGCCGCATGGCTATCTAAATTTAAATTTCAAAATTTCAAGATTCAGATCCTCGATCACATCAGCCACATTTCAAGCATTTGATAGCCACGTGTGTGGCTAGTAATGACCACGTTGGAATTTACAAATCTAGAACATTCCCGAAAAGTCTGGGAGACAAAGATTTGAGGGTAGAGAAGACGAAGGAAAGCAGGTAGGAGGGGGCATCAAGTGACAGGAGATGAGGGAGATTATTCAAAGACCAGCCAGGAGTAACTGGTGCATCACATTAGGAAATGTGGACTTCGTGCTAAAGATCTTCCCTTAACAAGCTCATGCTGGGTTGGATCAGTGACTCAGTGGTTACAGCGCTTGCCTGGCATGCGTGAGATCTTGGGTTTGAACCCCAGCATCACACACACAACAAAACTGTCGGAGCAATGAGAACTACGTGAAAAACTAAATAAAATTAATTCTCTCTCTCTCACTGTCCCCCTCTCTTTAAAAAAAAAAAAGTAAGAGAGCAGAAGCTAGGACCCTCTAAGAGGCTGAGTGGGGGATGCTCTGAGGATCCCATGTTATGCATCTCCACAGTGCTTGCTCCAAGGCCTAGAGTACAGTTATCTCTCACGGTGCTAGGTATAGAACAGTTTCTCAAAATATATCTAATTCCACCAGCAAGGAACTGAGTTTCATAGTAGTTTAATAAAGTAACCCATTAGACCACACAGGTAGGAAACCCCAGTTCCAATTCTAACCCATGGCTATTTAATTCCAAAGCCTGAAAAATTTTTTTGTATGTTTGTTTTTGTTTGGTACTGGGGATTGAACCAATCCAGGATGCTTCACCACTGAGTAACATTCTCTGTCCCTTTTATTTTTTTCTTTTGAGACAGGATCCTGCTAAATTGCTAGGGCCCTGTTAAATTGCTGAGGCTGACTTTCAACTTGCAATCCTCCTGTCTCAGCCTCCTGAGCTGCTGGGATTACAGGTGTGCACCACTGAGTCCCATGAGTCTGAGATATTTTTAATTTTTATTTTTCTCTTGTACAAGATTTTGCTCCCTGGAATAGAAAGCAAGGACGGAGGATAGAGGAAAGGAGAGTTCTTGACCTTGTGGGGGATGGTGATGTTAGGCGGGGCAGCCTCCTGGGGACAGGGAAGAGGCTTTGAGTCAGTCAGGTGCTCCGAGCTGTACTAAATGCCAGGTCTGGGATGGTGGCATGCCAGCCACCCCACACCTGCTACCGGGCTCTGTTCTGTTTCTTGTCTTCTATCTTTTTTTAAAGGCATCGGTAGCAAGGTGCCTATTGATACATTGGACTTATTGCAGGGGTCGGGGCAACTAAGGGCATAAATCGTCTGTCAATTAGCTTTGGCTGGTGACAGACTCATTCCATGCCCCCTTTTTTTAAAGAGAGAAGGACAGTGGAGAGAGAGAGACAGAGAGAGAAGAGAGAATCAATATTTATTGAGTTTTTCACATGGCTTTTGTTGCTCTGACACTTAGTTGTGTGCATGGGTTGCTGAGGTTTGAACCTGCGTACTTGTGCATGCCGGGCAAGCCACCGGCTCTAGACCCAGACTCATTCCCTTTTTCATCAGCTCCCCCACCCCATATCCAATAAATCACTCTCCCAACTGTATCCTCGCCAGCACTGTATTTTCTTTTCTTTTTAAGATGGGCAGGATTAGATTTCAGAGAAATTGGGAGAGGAGATTGGCACTTCTAGACGCTTCCTTTAGTTCAAATTAATCCATCAAGTCCCAAATTTTCAGTTCTGTGAATTTTTCAGTGAAATTGATACAGGTGCATTAAACTAGGTTGGAAAACATAATGTGGACCTTACATATATTGATGTTATTATAATATATTATATATTTACATTTTTTACAGATGTTCCATATCTGGGATGATGGGACAAGATGGGTTAAGGGTGGTCATAGCTGGTTGGTTGGCTGGGTTCAAGGACAGGACTGAGCATGTGGATAACCAGTCTTTGGTGCCTGATGATATTAAATGTGTAAGCTTTTATACAAATGTGTGTGCCTTTGAGGAGTTCTTCAGCCATTTGGGGAATTTAAACTAACAATTTATAATAGATTCCCTTGACTAGCACGGTAACTCCCTAGTGGAAAGGGCAGCGCTTTATCTTACACTTAAAGATGCAGCAGTGTAAAGAAATCAAGCTGCTAAGTCTCTGAAATTCTTAAGCTTCTAGAATAAGCATATTTTTTGCTCTTACTTGTTTTCAGCAAATAAGGCATTTAAAACTTCCTGGAAATCCTATTTTCCCTTCTATGCTAACTTTTATTTTATATAATTTCAAACTTATAAAAAAGTTGCTAGACTTGTATGTGCCTTTCAGCAGATTTCAGTCATTGTCCACGGTGCTTTCTCTTTATACACACATAGCTTTGAACCACTTAGAAATAAGCAGCAGATAATTTACTATTGCTAGACTATGGAACCAACCCAGATGCTCCTCACTCGACGAGTGGATACAAAACTTTGGTACATTTATACAATGGAATACTACTTGGCCATTAGAGAAGACGATATTATGGCTTTTGCAGCCAAATGAATGGAGATGGAAAAAATTATGCTGAGTGAAATATCCCAATCCCAGAGATTCAAGGGCCGAATGTTTTCTCTCATTTGAGGAAGCTAGAATACATCTGGAAATAGTATGTTAGATGGCTAAGCTAATAGTAACCTCAACATGTATGAATTTTTACACAAACAGGAGTGGGAAGCAGGGAGTGGGGGAGGGAATAGGAAGGATATCTAGGAGACTGGAGGGAGGGAGTGTGGGGGAATCAACTCAGAAGGAGATCTCTGACCTCCACGAGATGTCTATTTAACACAGGGGTTCTTTGGGGGAAACATGGAACCACGGGGAACCCAAGGGGGGCATCCATGACGTGGCATCAGCCTTGGCTAACTATGTAAGTATACATTTGTTCTTGATTGTTTGATAATGATTCCCCCTCAATTGTAACTCCATATTCATCTAATAAAGAAAAAGAAAGCAGACATAATGCCCCTTTATTCTGAACTATTTCAGCATTTCCTAAGAAAATATATTTTCTTTTTCTTTGTCTTTCTGAGGATTGAACTCAAGGGACATTTACCACCAAAGCTACATCCTCAGCCCTTTTTATTTTTTATTTTGAAACAGGGTCTCATGAAGTTGCTGAGGCTGACCTCACACTTGTGATCCTCCTACCTTAGCCTCCCAAGTCACTGGGATTAAAGGCAAGCACTACCATGCCCAGCAAAGAGATACTTCCTTAGCTGCAGCACAATGCCTCCCCTAATATCCTGGACAGACTGTAATCCAGGACTATGTATTATAGGGAGTTGTCATATCTCTCTGATCTCCTTAATCTAGAACAATTCCTCTTGCTATTTTGAATTTCATGCCGTAGTCTTGAGGATAAATAAATACAATAGCAATAGCTTATATATTGTGCAATGATTTAGGTAAGATATTTAATTTATGCATGAATATAAAATCTCTATCTTACACATCATAATTTCTGGTAAAAACAATGCTTGAATAGACTTGTGAATTTTGGATCCATAGATTATGTAAGAATCCATGAGTCTATAATCATAAATAAGCACAGGTGAACAGGAGAATAGGGAGCCGTCTTCTTTCATGAAAATGCTAACTGATGGGCTGGAGCGGTGGCTTGGCTGTTGCGGCGCTCGCCCGGCATGTGCGAGTTTGAACCCCAGCACCACCTACACAACGAAGTTTTGGAGCAATGAAAGCTACCTGAAAAACTAAATAAAAATTGTTTCTCTCTCTGTATCACTGTCCCTCTCTTTGAAAAAAAATGCTAACTGCTAAAAATGTAGAAAAGAATGACAGAAAATTACTAGTTTGCAACTATTATGGTTAATAAATGAGTCAGGAATCTTTGCATAGGAGTTGCATTCTCAAACACTACCACTAGATGTCACTGCGGTTCTGCAAGGTGCCAAGTTTTCTAACTTCCTCTGGGGCACTCTAAGTCAATGCCACCAGATCCAGCTCTTGAGAAGCCTACAAGCTAAGCAAAATGGTAAAATAATGGAGGAGAGGGAAGCAGACTTAGATTACACCTGTCTCTGCCATTACAAACCCCTGGACTAGATCCCTGTGTGAAAGGAGGGGTTTGGATTGCTTGCTTCCATGTATTCTTGTTGGGACCATCTGTGACTTTGAACTGATGTTTTCCTGATTAAAATTACTTTAGTACCCCTTACAAGATTTTTTCCCCAGCCGTGTTGGACCCGTTAGTGTTTTTCATGGTTGTTTGTCTTTAAGTTGACTCCGTTTTTAAAAATGTAAATAAAGAAAAAAATGTTGTGGGCTGATCACCAATGGAAATCAGTCCACTCACCATAAATAGAAGGTAATCACAAAAATAGATACAATAACAACAGTGGAGTGTAATTAAATTAAAGCTGGCTAGTATTATTCTGCAAAGGCCAGGGCCTGTGACCTGCTCTTTTTTTTTTAAAGAGAGAAGGACAGTGAGAGAGAGAGAGAGAATCAATTTTTATTGAGTTTTTCACATGGCTTTCATTGCTTTGACACTTAGTTGTGTAGGTGGGTGCTGGAGTTTGAACTCCCATACTTGTGCATGCCAGGCAAGCGCTGTAACTGCTGAGCCACCGCTCCAGCCCCTTTTCTCACATTTTTAAAAGGAGGCTTGGAAGTGTTAAAGAGAAGTTGAAGACAGACTAACTCTGAGATTTTCCTTTTGAAGTAAGCAAAAGTTTGGAGACTGAGCAGATCTTTCTCTTGGTGAAGTTCTGGACTATTGAATTCTGTGTCCATGAAACCAAACACGGTACTTCATATACCACCTAAAACCAGACTCATGCTTTCAGAAGCTTTTCCAAGACACATGATCTCCTTTCTCCCCGTCTCTTTCTTCCTATCTGTCATCCTTACTTCCTTTCTATCTCTCCTCTTGATTATGCAGTCTTTCTAATAGATCAGAAAGGATGTGATTAGAAACCATGTGTTATTAATCATATTCTTCAATCAATATTCAAACTTATGTTTTATTTGGGCATCTATTTCAGTTTTGTGTTGGTTTAACTTTTCCCTTTACTGTTTATTTAAATTTGCTTTTATATTTAGTCTTCCTTGCTTTAAAAATGCTCCTTCCCCTTTTAACGGAGAAGAGGATATATATCTCTCTGCTGTCAATGTCGAAGCAATTATGAGCCACCAAATGGCTTGTGATTTGGCATCTCTTCCTGATAAAGGCTTATGATAGAATGTGGCAGAGGTCAGGAATTCTACTGAGTACAACCTGAGGGTATTCTTCAAATTGCTTGAGCTTTATCCAAATCCCCCAGGACACAATCAGAAAGCGGGTCCCCTTCAATTTTGGTACAACGCTTTCTTCTTCGTTCTTCACAGAGGTTCAGAGTGAAGACCTGCAAGTCTGAGCCACCTAATTGCACTCTTTACTCCCTAACATTAGCTTAGCCCTTTCTGGCTTTGTATAATCTGTTATAATTACTAATTTTCTGGCCACAATTAGAATAGGGGATTTTATCATAGTGCAGGCAATTTCTTAGCTACCCAAGGATGCTAAATAATTTAGAAAGGGGAAGACAATGAATTTCCATCAAATATGCTTTCTTTTCTTTTCTTTCTCTTTTCCATTTTTACAATGAGGAATTGTGCTGTTATACAATCATAAATGCACATGTAGAAACAATAGAATATGCCTCTGATGCTAATCCAGAATCACCCCCACATCACCCACACCCCAGTCTGTTGATTCTTCTATATTTCCTCCCTAGAATGCTTTTTTTTCTTGATACCCATGTTGCTGTTAAAGAAAAACAATTACAAGGTAGAGAAATCAGGAAATTCATAAAGATCAAAACAACCATGATTTCCCATATTATAAAAAAATTATTTTTTCATCATTTCTTTTTCTTGGCAAAAGAGATTTAATTTGCCTTTAGAAGCTCAAAAAGCAGAGAGGTTAGTTTCACTGTTCAACAGAACAGAATACATTTTGTCTGGCAGGAAACACTGTCCCTCTCTGTAAAATCTGTCCAGGGAGATTTCTCTTCAGAAGAATTTTTCACTATCAAGTTTAATGATAAATCCATAGGCACATTTTCTACATCAAATTCTGTAGAACATTCTCAACCTGTACTTCTCCACTGTCCAAACTGCAGTAAGAATCCCTATCTTACTCTGTTGCTAATACCAGGTTGCGTGAACACGTGTAAATGACACACATGTAAATAACATACATGCACCACCGCATTCTGCTGCTGCTGTCTGAATTGCATAAGAGAAAGCATGAGGTCGCTATCCCAGGCCCTTGCCAGGTCTAGGATTCCTTGTGAGAGAGACTGGGGTCCTGTTTGGGGGGACCAAAGGCGATCATAGTCTAAGAATCAGGAGGACTGGACTGGCCCCAGGCCCTCCACTCAGGGCAGGTCATCTCAGTCTCCGGATACCAGTGCTGTCACCTGTGAATTGCAGCAATGGTCTCACTGATCTCTCTGGTTTCTCCTGGATAGAATATTCTGTATTTGTGTACAGTAGCATCACCAGAGTAAAGTAATAATAATTTATTCTGCTGCACTAGAGTAAACTAATAATAATTTATTCTGCAGCACCAGAGTAAAGTAATAATAATTTTAAAACAAGCTTTATGCCTGCTGACTTTTTAATATACCATTTTTGGTCTGGAAAAAATCCTATATTATGCAAAATAAAATTGTGTTGAAAACTCAAAAAAAATTCAAAACAAATTAAAAATTTTTTCACAAAAAAATCTCTTTTTTTTTTCCAGTTTTCATCATCCTAACTATGTTGAGATCCAAATCAGAGTGACCAGATATAAGATTTCATGCTATATACTGCATGGACCCTAGAAATCAGATATGCAGCATGATTGATTTCTGGTGAGAGGCTTACTTGAAATTTTTAAAAACATTTTTTTACATGTAGGTTGGGAGTGTAGCTCAGTGGTAAAGTGCTTACGTCACATGTAAGGTTCCGGGTACCAGTACCATTAAAAAAAAAATTTTTTTTTTAAAAAGCAAACTCAGGTTACCTTGAGCACCATTTGGTCCTGATCCTGATCAGCATTTATGAATCCATTATCCTCATTATGTTGCAGATTATTGCTTGATTATGTGTTGACATCAGTCTTAAGAGATGATGGTATTATTGGCAGAGGCCCCTTCCCAGAGCTTCTGAGTATCTCTGTAAGTGTACTCTAAACCCGTTTCTGGATCCATCTCTCTGAGGCTGCATATTATACTTCATTTCCTTGTTTTCCAGTGTCCAGAGCCACTCTGTGTACTTAAGATACTGAGCCAAGTACTGCTTCTCTGTAGCTTCAGTTCCTTGGGAGTGAGATGGAATTGTGTTTGGGCATATCTTAGAACCACAGCATTAACAGAGCCTTGAAAGACCCCGTTATTTCACTAGTGTAGTGCCTGGTTGACAACTGCATCGGGCTCTGTGGTCTAAAGGACAGAAACCAACTCAGGGCAAGTTGTTGGAAGGGGCTCCTGGAAGTAACCTGGAAGGACCAGGCCAAAAGGCCAAGAAATCACATAGAATCTGGAGACCTAGCTGACAGGTGCCAGTTGGTAATGTCACCTGCTGGCGACTCCAAGGGGATATCAAGGGAGCTTTGAAGTCCTCCAGCCCACCCCAATTCTTTGTGCAGAAAGTTGAGATTTATTATCCTCATGCAAAGTGTAGGTGGTTTAAAGTGGTTCCCCAAATCCTGCCCTCAGCCAGATTGACACTTCCGTCCCCTTCTGCATAGAAGGCCAACACTGGCACAGGGAGGTAGGGACAGCTTTGCATTGTCTCCCAGCTACTACTCTGGTTCCCTTGATGCAGGGTTCTGGGGGAGAGGGTCCCCTTGGCCAATCTAAGCTCATGATATCAACACATTCAGCCAGAGTCATTGTTTAAGTGAAGGTTGTCATAAGAGGAGAAAGGTGCTATAGTTTGGATTTGAAACGTCTAAGAGCCAGGTGTTTCCAGCTTGGCACTATTGGAAGGTGGTTGGAACTTTAAGAATTGGGGCCTACTGAGAAATCTTCAGTGTCTGGGGAGGTGTAGGACCTTGGACTCTTTCTCTTTCTTTTGTTCACCTTTCCCTCCCACCGAGGCAAATGAACTTTTCCCTCCCCTCCATGACATGTTGCCTTGCCACAGCCCCAAAAAGAATGGGGCCAAACTCCCATGGATTGGGGCCAGCCAACCTCCAGAATTGTGAACCCAAATAAACCTTCTCTTTGTAAGTTGATTGTCTCGGGTGCTTGGTACAGTCATGGAAAGCTGACTAACACAATAAATAATTCCCTACAAAGATGGGGGGATGGCCCAAAACTCTGTCCACCAACCTTACAAGTGAGCAATAACCACTTCCAGTGACACGGCCTGTTCTGACTCCTCAAGTGGCCTCTTGGCAGGTTCTGATGGCTGCACATCCTATCTTTCCTGGTGGATATTCAGCTTCCCAGGGCTTTCATCTGCTGATCCCAGGTCCACCATCTTGAGTTCTTCCAAAGCAGATCCTTCAGATGTCTGAGGTCAGCTTGTAAAATCTCTAGCAAGTCACTCTCTCCTTCTCCAGACTTCTTCAGTCTCTGAACTTGCTATTTTATCTCCCTGGGATGCACTTAACCAAATCTTTACATGGCTGACTCCCTACACTTCAGTTTTCAGCCAGATCCCCTAGAGACACTTACTCTGACAAAGTTAATTCAACACTCTGACCCCAATGCCTTCTACTAGCCACCAACCTGTTTTTCATACTCTTCATTGCAATCTAAAGTTATCTTTTTTGAGGAGGGTAGTTTTTATCTGCATCTCCACTGAGCTATAAGCTCCATGAGAATAGGGACCTTCTCTGTCTTTCATTACTTTGTATAATCATTGCCTAGAATTCTGCCTTATATACTAGAGTTGCTCAATAAATATTTATTAGAAATTAACAAATAGTTTGTTTTATACAACCTTTTATTGTAATGTATACAATGTGTGCAGAAACATGAATAAATCTATATGTACTATTTAACGAAGGTTCTCAGATGAACATTTGCTAACCACCTCCCAAAGCAAGAGGTAGGACTGGGATTCCAGGAGCTGCCCTTGAACTTCAAGTATCCATTTCCACCCATGATCCCTTCTCCCTAGGGTGAACTACTATCTTCAGCTATATGATAATCATTCACTTGCTTTTCTTCACAGTATTACCACCTAGACACTCATTCCCAAATCATACTGTTTAGTTTTTTCTGCACTTAGAAGTTGATAAGCTCTGGTATATATACACAGTGGAGTTCTACTCAGCTATTAGAAACAATGATAGTGTGGCCTTTGAAGGTAAAAAGATGGCAATGGAAGAAATCATGCTGATCAAGGTTAGACAAACCCAGAGAGTCAAGAGTCGAATGTTTTCCCTCATTTGTGGAGGCTGGAGCTAAACCCAGGCTTGGGTGAAAGATAGGCAAACTCATGTATTTGACCCAGCACAGGCATAGTAACACATAATCTAGGGGAACAATAGATATGGAGGAGGAAGGAGGAGAAGGAAGGTAGGAGGAGAGATCTAGGGAAACAACAATGTAGCATACTCTTTACCCCACCCCAAGAAGCCAAATAATACTTATGCAATTATTTAATTCTGGAAAATTCACAGACTAAACATTTATAACAGTTGTAGGGGCAAAATAAAGAAGAATCAACAGACTGGGGTATGGGTGATGTGGGGGTAACTCTGGTTTAGGAGTAAATTCATATCATATTATTACTTTACATGCATTTATGATTATACAATAACTCAATTCCTTAATAAAAAATTAAAAATAGAAGTAGATAAAAATGGAATTATACTATAAGTACTTTTCTGTACCTTAATTATTTCACTCGGGAGTATGATTTTAGACTTTTGACTTTCAGCATCATGGAGTGAAAAGGTTGATAAATCCTTTCCTCAAAAAGCAAAGTTGGTCTAGTAGCATGAGTTAAATCCAGATAAAATGTAATGCTTTACAATCTAATACTTTTTTAGAGTTATAATGGGAAGGGGAAGGGAGGGATAAGGGAGGGTAATTGGGGGGGCACTCCTGGGGATAATTGCAATATCCAGAATATATACACAATTTATACACATTTTATATTATTTTGTTAAAATCTTGTAA